>JAJPUD010030952.1:0-12834 GCA_023553655.1 Myrmecobius fasciatus | reverse complement strand
TTGGATGCTATACCACTTGGTGCTTATATATTTAGTATTGATATTGCCACATTATTTATGGTACCCTGTAATAAAATATAGTTTCCTTCCTTATCTCTTTTGATTAGATCTATCTTGGCTTTTACTTGATCTGATATCAGGATTGCTAACCCTGCTTTTTTTTTATTCATCTGAAGCATAATAGGTTCTGCTCCAGCCTTTTACCTTCATCCTGTATGTGTCACTATGCTTTAGATGTGTTTCTTGGAGACAACATATTGTTGTATTCTGGTTTTTAATCCAGTTTGCTATCTGCTTCTGCTTTATGGGAGAGTTCATCCCATTCACATTCATAGTTAGAATAACTAATTCTGTATTTCATGCCATCTTATTTACCCAAGTAATGTTTTTCCCTTTCCTTTCCCCTTTCCTTTCCCCTTTCTCCTTTCCCCGCTCCTCGGTATTTTGTTTTTGATGACCTCCTCCCACAAATAATCCTCCCCCCTTTAGAGCCCCTCCCACTTTTTAACTCCTTTCCCCTGATTCTTCTAATTTCCCTTCTACTAGTCTATCCCTTTCTTTTCCTCCTTTCCCTCACACTTCCCTATAAGGAAGGACAAGTTTCTCTGTGAAACCAAGTGCATCTGATATACACTTTTAGAGACCAATCTGATGAGAGTAAGATTTAAACAATGCTCCTCTCCCTCCCTTCTTTCCCTCAATTATATTAGGTTTTCTTTGTCTCTTCATGACATTTTACCTTATTTTACCTCCTTTTTTTTAACCTTATTTTACCACCTTTTCCCTTTCCCCCTCAGTATAATAGCCTTTACCCCTCTGGTTTTCTTTTTCTTATTAACAAGTAATATCAAATTATACTCCCAATCTTTAAGTATCCCCATAGTAGAAATAAAGTTCTCAAGAGTCCTTTCCTTTTTACTTTTTTATGCTTCTCCTGAGTTCTGTGTTTGGAGGTCAAATTTTTTGTTCAGATCTGGTCTTTTCCTTAGAAATAGGTGAAGTTCACCTATATCATTAAATGACCATCTTCTTTCCGGGAGGATAATGCTCATTCTAGCAGGATAGGTTATTCTTGGCTGTAATCCAAGTTCCTTTGCCTTTTGGAATATCTGGTTCCGGGCCCTTCGATCCTTCAATGTGGAGGCTGACAAATCGTGTGATTCTGATTATAGATCCTAGGTATTTGAATTGTTTCTTTCTAGCTGCAAGCAAAATCTTTTTCCTTGGAGAGATAATGCTGAAATTTAGCCATGATATTCCTTGGGGTTTTAATTTTGGGGTCTCTTTCAGGAGGTGATCGGTAAATTCTTTCAATGGTGATTTTGCTTTCTGATTCTACTACCTCAGGGCAGTTTTCTTTCAGGATTTCCTGGAAGATAGTGTTTAGATTCTTTTTTTCATCATGGCTTTCAGGAAGTCCAATAATCCTTAGATTGTCTCTCCTAGAACTATTTTCCAAGTCAGTTGTTTTTCCTAGGAGATAGTTCATTTTTTCTTCTATTTTTTCATTTTTTTTTTGTTTTTGTTTGACTGATTCTTGAAGTCTTATTGAGTCATTCACTGGTATTTGTTCAATTCTTATTTTAAAAGTGTTGTCTTCTTTAGTTACCTTTTTTAGCTCCTTTTGTAATTGGCCAATTTGTTCATTGCATACTTTTCCCACTTCACCAATTTTGTTTTTCAATAAATTGGTTTCTTTTTCATATATCTTTTGCAGAGCATTATATCCTTCTTGCACTGATCTCAGTTCATTACCCCATTTATCATCCAGCTCTCTTTTGAGATTCTTTATGCAATCTTCCAGGAAGGCCTTGTAGAAGGGGGATCATGTTATATCTCCCTTGATGGCTTCCTCTGGAGTTGCTTTGTCTACAAAAACCCCAGGATCTGGGGTCTGCCCTTCTTTCTCTTGATAGAAGCTGTCTATGGTGAGAGCTCTTTTCTGCTTCTTACTCATTTTTTAGGAAGCTTGGGGGTCTCTTTAAGGCTAGAGAAGCCAAGGCTGCTGTAGTTTGCCCTGGGGCAATTCTGCTAATTAACTTCTGGTGCTGAGCTGGTTGGGCTAGGACTTTGCCCAATTAATCCTTACAAAAGGCACGTCTACCAGAACACCTGATCCCAATCAGGGCAGAGTGTCCCGAGTGCCTCAGAAACACCCCAGGTGTTTGGAGTTTGGAGTTTGGAGTTTCTGCCACTCTGAGCTGACCCACCCAGTTCTCTGCCCTCAGTTCTGCACTGCACCAAGCAAACTGTTTACCTGAGAATCCTTATCATTAAAGGTTCCTTAAATCTTCCTGGACTCAGACACCAATTCCCTACAGTTTTTAGGTGGAGAAAGTTTCTGAAATTTGAGTTGAGAGTATTTCTAAATCCACCTAGCCTCAGGGCTCTCCACTTGGTGTTTCAGTGGAGCAAACATGAAGGTGTTTACTCTTTATACAGATTATATCTTTGTTCTGGGGTCTTTTCTTAAATCTTCTTGGATTGTTCCAGGAGGACCCCTGCTCTCCTCATCTTATTTGCTTTTCACCAGCCTATGTTTGACTTAAGGCATAATTTTATTTTGTTTGTGAGTGAAATCTGTAGTGCTTGGAATTTTCTGAATACAATTCCATCTTTCCAGAATCTTCTGTCTGTTTATCTATTTAGTCAGACAAGATTCTCTTGTATTTTTGCATCCTTAGTGTTGATTTGGATTTAAATCATCTTTTAAGAGCAGGGAACAGCACATTGAGCAAAAGATCATTTTTGCTAAGTTTTCCATTTTGTTGGAATGAGATGGCCCCTGAGAACCCTTGAGAAAGTCTAATGTAAAGCATTTGGACCAAAATCGAGAATAATGAATTTTTTTCATTCATTTTTCAACTAGTCCATTTAATATTTATTCCTGTTAGACATTCATATTTAAAATTCCTAGCTAAAAGCTCATTATATGAGGAAAGCATTTCATTACATTTCCTTGTTACTGATTAAAAGCCTCTCCATCCATGAAAATATTCTGAAGAAATTTAACTGCAACAGAACAAACTACTTTATATGGTGTTCTAATTATATATGGATTCTCCAATGAAATTTAAAGTGTGAAAAAATGAGGTATTGAAAAAGTAGATCTATTACCATGCATTATGTTTTTTTAAGGGGACTTTGAAACCAACTGGTAGTGTTCTCATAATAATCTGGAGAAAAGACTGAGTGTTTTCTCATGGGATCCAGTTTATCTGTCCATTTGCATAACCATTATCTGTTTTCTACATGATTACAAGGAGAAAATATTTTTTAAAAGACTGTAATAATTTTTACATGAGATATAATTATTTTGAGGCATCATTTGTAATTTTGTGGTACCAAAACTATGAAAAGTTGTATATACTCAATGACAGATTTCACTTAGCTGGTTATCTATTTGCTCATTTATAAATCAAAACTAAAAAACTTTGACTCTTTTCTCCCTACTTCACTAGAACTTTGTTATGTAAAAATACTTTTATATGGACAATTTATTAGTTTATTCATTCTTTACTTTACATTTTACTCTCTTACCTAGTCATTTTCCTTCCTCTTTTATTTTTCCTCCCTTCTTTCTCATATTCTTTCCTTGCTTTGTTCTTTCACTGTTTCATTCATCCATATTTTCCTTCCTCCTTTCAACCTGCCTTTTTCTTCTTCCTAGCTTCATTTCTTTACTGTTTTTCCCCTCTAAACTTTATCCATTTTCTTTCCTTCTTAGGATGTCTGGTACATTGTAAGTGCTTAATAAGTGGTTATTGAATTAAATGGAAGTAAAATCACAGTAATTCCAATATAAGGGGAAAAAAAGTCATTCCTTTTTAAGTTGCTGACACACTGTCAAAATTATTTACCTTCTGCCAAGAGTTGTATATACAAATGTCATGACCATGCAAACATATATATATATAATATATATATATATATATACATATATATAATACATATATAAATACATTTATATATGCATGTGCATAAAATAATTGCTAGCATTTATTTATCACTTTGAAATTTGTAAACTTCAACATGAAAATTCTACAAGTGAAAATTAGAGTGGAAGGGTAGTTGGTATGTGATATTTTTGTTGTTTGTTTTGCAGATGATTGTGCATTAATTACATCCTCTGTGGCTACAAAGCAAGCAAATGAACTAATTCTCTGCTGCTTGTGTTTATTTTGGCCTGACAAAAAAGCAGAGGATCTTCACCAGCAGCACCATATCTTCCATTTGTGAAATCACTGGTTACAGCAAATGAAGAAATTTTGAGTGTTGTGGATAAGTTCACTTACCTTGGCAGTATACTTTCCAGGACTGTCCTAATAGATGATGAGGTTGATGCACACATTGACAGAGTTAACTCTGTGCTTGGCAGACTCTGAAAGAAAGCATTTGAGAAAAGAGGTATTAGGCTGCACAGCAAACTAAAGATCTACAGAGGCAATATGCTGACTTCATTGTTGAATGGCTGTGAAACCTAGACAGTTTATCAGTGCCATGCCAGAAAATTGAACTGCTTCCATGTGAATTGTCTTAGGAAGATTCTGAAGATCACCTGGCAATATGAGCTGCTAAGTACAAGACAATGAGATCTTCTCCCAATCTTAACTTGCCAAACATTCCAACTGCTGCTAAATACAACTCTGATGAGTTGGCCACATAGTTTGAACACACATTTAACTAAAGAGACTATTTTACAGAGAGCTCATACAAAGAAAGTAGTCACATGGAGATGAGAAGGGACTCAAGATCTCTTTGAAGAATTCTGTATCAATTGTGAGACATAGAAGATGCTGAGATAGGACCTCCCAGAAAGGCATACTCTCATTAAAGAAGGTGCTACGGTTTGTGAGTAAAGTAGAATCACGGTGTTGCCATTGCTGTTGTTGCTGTTGTTCTGTCATTTCAGTCCTATATGACTTTTCATGAATCTGCTTGAGGTTTTCTTGGAAAAGATACTGTGGTGGTTTCCATTTGGTTCTTCAGCGCATTCTATACATAAAGAACTGAGGCAACAAGACTAAGTGACTTGTCTGGAGTCATATAGCAACTAAGTGTCTGAGGCCAGATTAGAACTCACACACTTCTGGCTCAGCGCTGTACTATCTGTGCCACCTTATTATCCGATAGAATTGCGGTAGCACAAAGAGCATGTAAGATGCAAAAATCTAGAGATATCTCTGTTGCAAATATTCAAAGAGATTTGTTTGTGCCCAAAGTCAATCTAGTTCATAGTAGACTGACAAGGCACATCTGAACAGACAGTACCTTGACTCCATATTCCTTTTTTTTTAATAAATCATTTTATTTTCAAAACATATTCATGGATAATCTGACAAAACTGGCCCTTGTATAACCTTATGTTTCAGATTTTCTCCTCTTTCCCCCCGACCCCCTCCCCTAGATGGCAAACAATTTAATATATGTTAAACATGTTAAAATATATGTTAAATATAATATGTACAAACATATTTATACAATTATCTTGCTTCACAAGAGAAATCAGATCAATAAAATAAAGTAAATGTTGATTCCATATTCTTGAAATATAAACAGGAATAGTTTGTAAAATTTTTTAGATGCTATTTCATTTGCTGCTCACAACAGCCACGACTATGTTACTAGCGTTCTTCTTATTATCTTTTCATGACAAGAAACTGAGAGTGAAACATCAAATTACTTGTCCACAGTCACATAGCTAGTGTCTGAGACAGAACTTAGATTCAATCTTCCTGACTTTAATTACAGCCTTCTATCCATAAAAATATTTATGTTTATATGTATGCATATACACCTGTATGTACCTATGCATACACATACAATGTAACTTTGAAGACCAACTTTGAAAATTTACCAAGTATCTCAGGGAAGTAGAGCATTAAAAAATGTGAAAATCAGGAAAGGTCTTTTGATGGAGTTATCACTTGATCTGACTCTTGACAGAGAGAGTGAAAAAATGACAGAGATACCACATCACTCTAGAATTATAGCAAGGCTGCTTCTAAAATCAATTGCCATGCAAAATGGTGTGTCTTTATGAAATGAAGGAGAGGTAACTTTTAATGAATTTATTCTGAAGGAAATGTATTGTATTGAAAGGCTACCATGTATGAAACATTAAGTTTCTTTCATAAACAGTGTTAGGGGTTTATGAAATTCCAAGAATCATGAAGCACCCAGAGTGATGAAGGAACAGGCTGAACAAAGAATCCACAATTGGTAAAAGCCAGCAGTCAGGACCTATGACTTGGGACAGTATATATTCTATCTCATATCCCTCCTTGTATCATACTGTTTTATTTCAAAAGAGATAGTTCAGAATGAGAACTTAAGTTGTTTTGGGTTTTTTTGCATTTTGTTTTAAATATTGGGAAATAGCTAATTATTGAACAAACCAAAAATTGGATATAAGATTGAGATTAAAAAAAACAAACAAAAATCTAGTGTTTAAGAAGCCTTAATTCTTAAAAAAGATTCTGAGAAGATGACAAAATAGGTCAGAAAATTATAAGCTCTCCAGATTCCCCATAAACAAGATAAAATATTACCTCAGCATGAATGTACAGCTGAAAAAATTAAGAGGAGTTGCAAAAGAGCAGTTATACTCCTAAAATAAACAGAAACAAAACAAAACAAACAAAGAAAAAAACTCAAGAAAGATACAGAACAGAGATTTTGCCCATCTTAAGTGTAAACATTTCCAGAATAGTTTCACTGAAATTGCAAGTAATGAGCCCTGAGGCAAGGTGGGCTGGAAGGTAGTGGGGATTCAACCATATAAATTTTCAATTCCCAGATTATGTGGGCAGTCAGGCATCTGAATTCAGAAAGTTTAAGGGACTTCTGCTGATAAAGGTCATCTGTGGTGCTAAGATGGAACTCTGGGCAACCAGAGAGTGGGAACCAGCACATGCCTGCTGAGGGCAGAAGCAGTTGGGTATCTGCTGGATGTGGGCCCTTAGAAGAGAGTAAGTTGTAGGTGTTGTTTATAGACCAGAGGGGATAATTGAAGGAGTATTTCCAGCTAGAGTCACCATCTTCCACACCTAGAAGTGATTACACTAAGAAGTTCTTATGAATTAAAAAAAAATAACAATAAGCTGGCAAAAGAAAAAGAACTCAACCATAGAAGGATACTGTGGGAATAAAAAACATCAGGTTTCATATTCAGAGGAAGACATTGAGGTAAAAACAAAACAAACTAAACAAAAAAAGAATCATTTTACCTGAATGAGTAACACCAAATGGTTACCTATTCAAAAAGAATTAATAGAATAATTCAGAAAAGATTTTAAAAATCAGGTGAGTGAATATGAGGAAAAAAAATAATACAAATAAATTTTGAAAAATTTTGAAAAGAAAATCAACCAACTAGAAAGGAGACCAAAAAACTTAAGGAAGAAAAGAACTCTGAAAATTAGAATAAGGCAAGAGAAATCATTAAAATTATAAGAAATCAAGATATAATTTACAAAAAAATTATAAAGAATGAAAAAATAAAAAAGACTATGAAACACTACATAAGAAAAACAACTGATTCTGAAAACAAATTAAGAAGAGAAAACATAAGAATAATAAGACTACCTGAAACCTGTAATCTAAAAAAAAGAATCTTGATAGAATGATACAAGAAATAATTGAATAAAATTTTTATGAAATATGAGGAGTAAAAAGGGGAAAAGTTGAACTAGTAAAAAATCCATCTACAGGAACAACAGAGTTAAATTCAGAAACTCCCAGATCAAGTAGAAAATATTATGAGCAATAAGAAAAAATAAAATATTGTGATAGTTAAAATATTAAATTAAAGCACTATGATAGTTAGAATCACACAAGACTTCACAGCAGCTATACTAAAACATTCCAGGTCTTGGAATGTTATAATATTGAAAAGCAAAAGAACTGGGGATGCAACAAAGGATTTTGTTGCAAAAAGACCAGACCTCATTACAAAATTTGATATACAAAATTCAAGAAAAACATAAACATCAAAGATTAATTCCAAAAGACTCAATAAGGACAAGTTGTTTATGTTTTATACATAGAAATCCAAACGGTTTGTCTAAGATTGTCAATAGCAATTGAATAGCTCAAAAAGAATTGGAGTAGAGCTGAGTCTGAAGTTCTAAAAAGCAAAAACATGTAGGAAACACAGAAATATTACATGGGGGAGGCGGGTTAACAGTTTTGGAAAACTACTTTCATCAGGAATGAGATAAAGAGAATATATATATATATATATATATATATATATGTATATGTATATGTGTGTGTATATATATATAACATAACATAACATAAATACATATATATGTATATATGTATTTAGAAGAAAAAGAAAGTCTTCCAAATGAAGGACAAAATAGGATGGCAAAGGGACAGGGAGTGGAGAGAGGATAGGAAAATCTTTTTCAGAAAGAATTCTACTCAGATCATGTCAGGGTTAATCTTTAGAAGGGAATAAAAGTCTTCTAAATTCATAAAGAAATAAAAGACTAAAGTAATATGATGAAAATGGTCTGGGGTTAC
This sequence comes from Myrmecobius fasciatus, assembly GCA_023553655.1. Taxonomy (NCBI): domain Eukaryota; kingdom Metazoa; phylum Chordata; class Mammalia; order Dasyuromorphia; family Myrmecobiidae; genus Myrmecobius; species Myrmecobius fasciatus. Next base: position 4,302 of record JAJPUD010030952.1, on the reverse strand, counting down.
AGAAGTGTGTGTAGATTGAAGGGAATGTGTTAAGGTGTCTAGATTAATGGGAATGGGACAAGGGAAAGATCCTTTGAGGGGAGGTTTAGGTTAAGTAATAGGTGGACAACGTAGTGAATAGAAGTGAAGCAAAGGAGTCAGGACAAATAGTATTCAAACATAATAATAAAGATGAGAAGTATAATTTATAATGTAAAAATGCCAGTGGTAGTAATCATGATCTTGGACAAAGATAAAACTAAAATATTTTTAAAGCTTTTTTATTTACAAAACATATGCATGGATAATTTTTCAACATTGACTCTTGCAAAGCTTTCTGTTCCAAATTTTTCCCTCCTTCCTCCTATCCTACCCCCTCTCTTAGATGGCAGCTATTCCAATACATATTACATATGTTAAATATATGATAAGTCCAAATTATGTATATTTATTTTTACCATTATCTTGCTGAACAACAAAAATTGGATCTAGGAAAAAAAACTAAGAAGGAAAACAAAATGCAAGCAAACATCAAAAGAAAGCATGCATATGTTATGTTGTGGTCCACACTCAGTTCCCACAATTCTCTCTATGGGTGTATATGGCTTTCTTCATCACTGAACAACTGGAACTGGTTTGAATCATCTCATTGTTGAAGAGAGTCATGTCCATCAGAATTGATCATCATATAGTCTTTTTGTTGCCCTATATAATGATCTCCTGGTTCTGCTCATTTCGCTTAGCATCAGTTCATGGAAGTCTCTCCAGACCTCTCTGAAATCATCCTGCTCCTTGTTTCTTACAGAATAATAATATTCTATTAACTAAAATAAATTTAAACAAAGGAGAAAAATAGGGAAATTATCATGTCAGCCATATTAATATTACTTTAGACTACTTAAAATAACTAAACAGTATAAGGTTGAAATATTGATGAGCTGATGAATGAACAAAAATGTTAAAACACTTGATTTTATGACGTAAGATGTTATCCATCTTTAGAGAAACAGAGGACAAATAGTATGGGCTTATATATATATATACATATGAATGTATATGTGTCATATGAATATGATTATAGATATGTATCTGTATGTGCATATTTATATGCATGTACACATATATTTATATGCATACTTAATTGAATCCTTCTTAGGGGAGAATGGGTAGGGGTAAAAAAATAAAGTGAAATGTGCACAGCAGAGAACAAAAGAAAAGCTATCAGGAAGCAAAGAAAAGAGAACAGTTCTGAAAACAATGTGTAGTACTTATGTAGGCTTTCTTGAAATGGAAATTTATTGCTTTATATTTTGATTGTTCTCTTTTTTTCCTCTCTGTACATGGCAATGTTTCTCCTATCTCTTTTTTGTATTTGTTTTAAATGAATATTTTTAAAAAGAAAGCTTATTCTCATGTATGATATAGAAAGATATATATACATATTGAAAGACATATAGAAAGATATAGAAAATAAGGGAAGTGTGTAGTATGCGAATCTGTGAGCCTGTGAAAATAAAATAAAAATTCAGAATAGACTAGAAGAGAAATAATGAGGTCAAGGCAAAAGAACAACAGCAGCAGCAGCAACAACAACAACCCCTTTTTGAAAAAAAAATGCCCAGTAAAAGGAAAAAAAAAATAAATAAATAAAAAGAGATTGGAGGAAGGAAACAATGGAAATCTTTTTGAGCAATTTATCTGAGTGTCATAAGAGAATGTGCAAAAGAAAGAGGGAATACAATATCAGGCAGAAGAAAGAAGTGCATTGGTGGCTTTGGAGAAAGCTGATGCTAGAAAATGGTGTCAGTATCCAGACTAGGAGGTACTAGGTGAATTTAAAGTTTGGAAATAATGAAAATAAGTAGCTTTTATTTTTTCTAGTCTGAGGGGGAAATAGGGTTAATTAATACAGTGGATCATGAATAATTTAATAAACAACTGGAATGAAAAGGGGACATGATTAAAGGGGTAAGTTTCAGGAGGTCATTTGAAGGACTGACATCAATGGCACAAATACAAGGTCTTAGAAAGTATAAAGGTGCTATCTTATGTGATTGAAGCAGGGAGAAAAGACTAGGCATTATATCAATGGATTTTAAGATGAAAAATTAATGAGGAGAGATAATCACAATAAATGATTGATCAGTTCTCTTATCTATAGGAACTTAATTTCATTGCACATCAATAATCACAACATATTAGATCTTAAAGGAACTTTAGATATCCTTTAATCTAAACTCATATTTATTAATGAATAAATTAAGTCCCAGAGACTTTAAATTCATTACCTAAAGTCATACAACTAATTATTGACAAATGTAGGAATAAATTCTACATCAATTACTTTTATTCCTGTGTTTTTGAGTACAATATTATACATACCTTTGAACCATAATATTTTGTTTCCTAGTCCTCTGAGTTTTTCATGTAATATATATTAAGTGAAATATTTACTACAATATGTACAGAATGAGAAGAAAAGATTCTCAATATTTTCAAGTATGAAGCAACATTTTTAAAAATTTAAAATAGACGTAAATTAATATTATTGCAAGTAGCTAAGAGAATTGAGCACTGGGCCTGCATTCAGGAAGACCTGACTTCAAATTTAGTCTCAACAAGACACATTAAATGTTTTGTTGTTTGCTCATTTACTTGTTTTTGCTTTAATTCATTGCAGAGGGAAATGGCAAACCACTCCAGTTTCTCTGACAAAGGAAGTTCATACTAGGTCACAAAATATCAGCCACAACTGAAAAACAAAAGATTTAGTATGAGACAATTAGGTAGTACAGTGGACAAGAGTAATTGGTTTATAGTCAAGAAGACTCTTTAATTCAAATATGACCTCAGGCACTCACCAGCTCTGTGTCCATAGATAAGTCACTAAATCCTGTGCTTCAGTTTCCTGGCCTGTAAAATGAGTTAGAGAAGAAAATGGCAAGCCACTTCAGTATTTGCCAAAAAAAAAAAAAAAAAATCCCAAATCAGATCATGAAGAGCCAGATAAAATTTAGAAAACTAAACAACAATAACAAAATACTACATATATTTGGAAATTTATTTAAAACCTATTATGAATTCATTAAGCATAATAAATCTGTATGCATTTTATTTAACACAATAGCATAGATATTTGTTTAGAAAATATCAATAAAAATATTGCAAAACATTATCCTTTCTACAGACAGTGTGTTATTTTTAAAACTATCTTGATTCATATTATATATTTTGTTGGCACTAAATAAAGCTCCAAAAAGTTGATTCTTTGTTCTTTGTGCATGTATATATATTTGTGATCCTTTATAATAGTTATATGCTTCCCTTATGATTTTCTGTGGCCCACATGTTGGGAAGTACTGAGAACTGTTTAAGTCAGAAATGCGCTGCCTAATAGTTACCCTAAAGCTGCACACTACTTTAGAAATTCAATTAAACTATCATTATCTGCATCATTTGCAGTTAACATATAAATCAATAACTTAGCTAGCAAGTGAAGCCTAGAGATTATGTAGGCCTATATTAGTTTTTTTTTCTTTTTCTTCACACTCTTCATGCTTCATAAATCAGCCCAATTGTTTTCCTGTGAAGGAGGAAATATGAAAAGAAGCTATGTGATATTGCTACTTTGGTTTTCACATGACATAAGAATATTAATGTGAAATTATGTCATCTATCGTTAATATTTAACAATTAATTACTGAGGAAATATGAATAATGTCTTCCAGAAAGAGTCATACAACTAATATGCAGACATATAAGTAATTTTTTGAAAAATTTTTGGTGGCATTCAATATTTTAATTCTGAATGGAGTATATAGAAAAGTAGCAGGTATAGATCAGTTAAATTAACATCTTCTTCTGGAAAGAAAAAGATATCCTTAAGCACATCATTGGAATTTAAATTCTACTAACATCTGTATTTAACTGTATCTGACCTATGCAAGATTTGAATATTTAAAGATAACTAGTGGCGGAGCCAAGATGGCGGAGTGAAAAGGTGACTTTCTGCCTCTCCTCCGATCTTCTCTCAAATCAACAAAAAAATAAGCCTCCGAACTGATCTTCAAGTCAACGAACTCAGAAATATTTGGGCACAGCTCTCTGGATAACTTCATATCAGGTTAGTCGGACTTGGACAGAGAGATAAATAGACAACAACTTCGCAGGCCGGAAGTGAGGGTGGGACTCAGCTCAGCTCATCCTGGAAGAAATTCCAAACTCCAAATTCCAAACACCTGGAGTTTATCTGAGGCACTCGGGACACTCTGCCCTGATTGGGGGCAGGTGTTCTGGCAGACTTGCCTTGTTTAAGGAGTAATT
>JAJPUD010030951.1:0-12835 GCA_023553655.1 Myrmecobius fasciatus | reverse complement strand
AAGTTTCTGTAAGGAGCAGGCCTACATACAGTTATTGTTTCTCTTATTTTGATGCAATAACAGTTTATGAAAGGGTTTTACAAGTCTTTCAAAAAGAATCAGTTTTATTAAAATAAAACAACCATTAATTTATCACAAATAACATTGTTATGTCTATATGTTATGAAATAGTATCAAATTAAAACCTGAAGAGATCCTACCATTGATAGCAATTTTCACTAATCACCAAGGCTAGACACAATAACTATTTTTCTCTCATGTTGTTGCAATAAAACTTAATAAAAAGTTTAATAGGTCTACAAGAAGGAATCATTATTGTGAAAATAAAATAATCACAGATAATATTCATCATAGTATGTCTATATCTTATGCAATAATATCAACTTAAAATCACACAAAATCCTATCTTAGGCAGCAAGTTTCACTAGGAACTAGGGGTAGATAAAGTTATTATAATTTTCCTTATGTTAATGAAATAGGATAACAGGGTTTTTTTTTAAACCAACCATTTTTATTATTATAATAAAACAATGATTAACTTGCAACAAGTAATAATTATTATGCTATGTATATGTAATATGAAATAACATCAAATTAAAGTCCCTAAAAGTCCCACCTTTTACAGAAATTTACATTACTCTCTAGACCTAGATATTCTTCTTATTTTCCCATGGTTTAACAGGTCTTTAAAAAAGAGTTATTATTATTGACTTAAAACAACCTTATAATATCACAAAAATATTACTCTGACAGTAAACTTCAATAATAACCAGACCTAAATGCTTTTATGATTTTTATTTCTCTTGTTGATTCAATAACAATTAATCAAAGAGTTTATCAGATCTTCAAAAAAGAATCATTATGGTTAAAATAAGACAACCAATAAATTATCACAAACAATATTCATTAGAGAATGTCTATGGAATGAATAGGCCAAGATACACTTATTATTATTATTATTCTCCCTTCTTGATTCAATAACCATTTATAAACGTATTTAACAGGTTTCTAAAAAGGAACCAATATCATCAAAATGAAACAATTCAATTATCACAAACAATAATTACTATATGTATATGTCATATGGATTATCAAACAAATCCTAAATGATCCCTCTTCAGACACCTAGATTCACTAATCACCAGGCCTAGATGGAGTTAGGAAATAACATCAAATTAAAGTCCCCAAAAGTCCCGCCTTTTACAGAAGTTTACATTAATCACTAGACGTAGATATTCTTCTTATTATTTTCTCATGGTTTAACAGGTCTTTAAAAAAGTCATTATTATTAACTTAAAACAGCCTTTATAATATCACAAAAATATTCATTACATTATGTGTATATAATATGCTATAATATGAAATTAGAACCCCATGGTATCCTAAATAAGACAACTAGTTTCATTAATCGCAAAGACTAGGTACAGTTATTATGTCTTCCATTATTTTGATGCATTAAATGTAAATGAAAAAGTTTAACAGGTCTATAAAAAAACCATTATTATTAAAATAAAACAATGATTAAACATTAATCATTATAGGATGTCTATTATAATATGAAACAATATCAAATTCAGATCCCAAAAGATTCCCCCTATGATAGCAAGTTTTGCTAATTCCCGGGCCTAGATATTGTTATGGTTGTTATTTCTCATGTTGATGCAATAACAGTTAAAAAGTTTAATAATTATTTTTAAAAAATTATTAACATATCACAAACAATGATTATTATAGCACGGTTATAAGATATGTAATAATATTAAATCAAAATGCTTCCTGAGACCGTAAATTTCACTAACTGCCTAAATGCATTTATTAATATTATTTTTCACATTCATGCAATAAAGTAAATGAAAAAGTTTGGCAGGTGTTTAAGAAGAATAATAATGTTTAAAATAGTACATACATTAAATTATCACAAATGATATTCATTTTAGGATGTAAATATAATATAAAGTAATATCAAATTAAAATCCCAAAAGATGCTACCTCAGGCAACATGTTTCACTAATCACCATGGCTAGATACAGTGACTATTATTTCTCTCATGTTGATGCTGTAACAGTTAATGGAAACAGTTTAACTTGTCTTTAAAAAAGAATCATTATTCTTAAAATAAAACACCCATTAAACTATCACAAACATAATTCATTATAGGATGTTCATATCATATTAAATAATACCAAGTATATTCCCAAAATATCCTACTTCAGACAGCAAGTTTCACTAATCACTACGGTTAGATATTATTTTTCTCTCATGTTGAGGCGATAAATGTTAATTAAAAAGTTCAACAGGTCCTGAAAAGAATCATAGCTACTAAAATAAAAAAGAACATTTTATTACCATAAATAATATTAATTATAATGTTTATACAATTTGCAATAATATCAAATTAAAATCCCAACAAATATCACCTCAAATAGGAAGCTTCATGCTTTGCCAAGCCTATATACAGTTTTTCCTATTATTATAATTATAATAATTATTGTTATTACCTCTCATGTTGATGAAATAAGAGTTAATAAAAAATTTAACAGGTCTTTAAAAATAATCACTAGTATTAAAGTAAAACCACTATTAAATTATCACAAATAACATTCATTGTACTATGTGCATTTACTAGGAAACATCAAATTAAAATCCCAAAGATCCTACCTCAATCAGTTTGTTTCAATAAGAAGCAGGGCTAGATACAGTAATTATGATTTGTCTTATGGTGATACAATAACAGATAATGAAAAGAGATTGACAGATCTTTAAAAATACATTATTATGAAATTAGAATCAACCTTTAAAATAGGACAAATAATATCCACTTGAGTATGGTTATATAATATGCAATAATATGAAATTAGAATCGTGCAAGATCCTAACTCAGACAGCTAGTTTCGCCAATCATGAGGCATAGATACATTTACTATTTCTTTTGTAATTTGGATGCAATAACAGTTAATTTGAAAAGTTTAACAAGTCTTTAAAAAATCATTATTATTAAAATAAAACAAAAATTCAATTATCACAAATAATACTCATTTTACTATTTCTCTATGACATGAAATAATATCAACATAAAGTCCCAAGAGTTTCTACCTCAGAAAGCAAGTTTCAATAGTCAGCAGCCATAGATACGTTAATATTATTTCTCTCACATTGCTTCAAAAACAAATTATCAAAGGGTTTAACAGGTCTTTTTCTGTGTCTGTGTCTCTTTGTCTCTATGGCTTTCTCTCTCTTTCTTCCTTTTGTTTCTGTCTCTATCTCTCTCTGTCTCTCTTTTTTTGTTTGTCTCTGTCTTTCTCTGTTTCTCTCCCTTTGCTCTGTCTCTCTCTTTGTGTCTCTGTGTCTCTGTCTCTTTCTCTGTGGGTGTTTGTCTCCATCCAGGTCTGTCTCTGTCTCTCTCTGTCTCTCACTCTTCTACTCTATTTGATTTTGTTTCTCTATGTCTCTCTCAGTCTCTATCTCCCTTTGTCTCTGTCTTTCTGTGTCTGTGTCTCTGTTTCTCTTTTTCTCTATGACTTTGCATCTCTTTCTGTCTTTTTTTTCTCTATCTCTCTCTGTCTCTCTATTGGTCTCTCTGTTTCTCTCTGCCTTTCTGTTTCTCTTTCTCACTCTTTGCTCTGTCTCTCACTGTGTGTCTCTGTCTTTGTCTCTTTTTCTCTGGGTGTTTCTCTCCATCCATGTCTGTCTTTATCTCTCTGTCTCTGTCTCTCACTCTTCTATTCTCTTTGTCTCTGTTTGTCTCTGTTTCTCTCTCAGTTTCTCTGTCTCTATCTCCCTGTCTCTGTGGTTTTTTTTGTGTCTTTGTCTCTGTTTCTCTTTGTCTCTATGACTTTGTCTCTCTTTTTGTCTGTTTTTCTGTCTCTTATGTCTCTCTGTATCTCTCTGTTTCTCTATTTGTCTTCTCTGTCTCTGTTTCTCGCTCACTCTGCTCCTTCTCTCTTTGTGTGTCTCAGTGTTTGTCTCGATCCATGTCTGTCTCTATCTCTATCTCTGTCCTCACTCTTCTACTCTTTGTCTCTGTTTCTCTATGACTCTCTTTCTCTTAGTTTCTGTCTCTATATCTCCCTGTCTCTGTTTGTTTTCTGTGTATCTGTCTCTGTTTGTCTTTGTCTCTATGACTTTTTCTCTATATCTCTCTCTGTCTCTCTTTTTGTTTGTCTCTGTCTCTGTTTCTCTTTCTCTCTTTTCTCTGTCTCTCTCATTTCTCTCTGCATTTGTCTCTTTCTGTGTCAGTGTCTTTCTCTTTGTCCCTGCCTGTTTCTTCACCTTTCTTCTCTCTTTGCCTCTCTTTCTTTCTCTCTGTCTCTTTTTCTCTCTGTGTATCTCTCTATGTTTTGTCTGTTTGTCTATGTGTATGTCTGTCTATCTTCTTTCTCTGTGTGTGTATGTGTCTGTCTCTCTGTGTACTTTGTCTGTCTCTTTCTCTCTGTTTTTGTCTGCATCTGTCTCTGTATCTCTCTGCCTCTGTAACTGTGTCTTCTGTTTCAGTCTCTTTGTCTCTGTTTGTATGTCTGTCTGTCAGTTTCTCTTTTGGGTTCTTTCTGTGTCTCTCTCTCTGTCTCTGTCTCTGTCTCTCTCTGTGTCTCTCTCTGTCCCTCTGTGTGTGTGTGTGTGTGTGTGTGTGTCTCATTCTGGCTCTGTCTCTCTCTTTCCTCTCTCTTTTTCTCTATCCTCTCTTTGTCTCTGTCTCTCTCCTCGCTCTGTGAAGCAGCAGGATCTCTTGGACACAACCTACCCTTGGAGTCAGGAAGATTTGGGTTCCAATTTGTCCTCAGACTTTTCCCAGCTTCATGATCTCAGGCAAATCTTGGCTGAAACAGAAAGGGAAGAGGAACAGCTTTGTGGAGGATGGAGAGCTGGGACAGAGATGGAGAACATGGGCCATTTTTCAGAACACTGCCATTGGAGGGAGAGGAGCCAGATTCAAATCTCAGTTGGACTAAATACACTGACTCTGGCAGTCACGTCACTTAATCCCATATGAGCTTATTTATAAAATAATACAACATAATGACTCATTGAGTAAGCCCTGGATGCCTAGACAGATCTATCTTTGCAGTGTTGTTTTAATAAAGGTCACATATAAGTCCAACTTGTGATATTCCGTTGATCATTTTCTTTCCAAGGTAAGAACACTTAGGAAAACGATCAGCTGTTTTCCTTGTATTTATTTCTTCTGAGCTTTGCTCTTGTGGATGGGCAACAGGCCCGTCCTAGACTGAAATCCGCTGCATGCTGTCTCTGCTTCCATGGAAGGAAACCATGTGCCCTTGGACTTTTCTTGGACCTTCTCTTGGACCTTCTCTTCCCAAATCCAGCCTTTCCTTGGACGCTTTTCTGCTGGCTTCATGCCCTTTCAATGGAATTGAGAGTGCTTGCTAGGGACTAAAATGTAACATTCCCTGTTGTCAGGTATTTTAGAGAGAAAAGCATATTATCTCTAGTGATCTGCCTATCTGTCTGTCTTTGTGTGCATCTCTCTCTTGTTTCCCCTGTTTCTGCCTCTCTCTGTGTTTTTCTGTCACTCTGTCTTTGTCTCTTTAACTCTGGGTGTTTGTCTCGATCCATGTCTGTCTCTATCTCTGTTTCTGTCTCTGTCTCTCACTCTTCTATTCTCTTTGTCTCTGTTTCTCTGTCTCTCTTTACCTCAGTCTCTCTATCTCTATCTCTCCCTGTCTCGGTTTTTCTCTCTGTGTCTGTTTCTCTTTGTCTCTCTGACTTTGTCTCTCTTTCTGTCTGTTGTTTTGTTTCTATGTCTCTTTGTATCTCTCTGTTCTCTATTTGTCTCTGTCTCTGTTTCTCTCTTTCTTTCTCTGTTTCTCTCTCACTCTTTGCTCCTTCTCTCTTTGTGTGTCTCTTTCTTTGTGTCTTTGTCTCTGAGTTTTTGTCACCATCCATGACTGTCTCTATCTGTTTCTGTTTCTCTCTGTCTCTGTCTCTCACACTTCTCTCTTTGTCTCTGTTTCTCTATGTCTCTCTCTCAGTTTCTCTGTCTCTATCTCTCCCTGCTCTGTGTTTTTTCTGTGTCTGTGTCTGTTTGCTTTTGTCTCTATGACTTTGTCTTTCTTTCTATCTTTCTGGTTTTGGTCTCTATATCTCTCTGTATCTCTGTATTTCTCTATTTGTCTCTGTCTCTGTTTCTCTCTTTCTTGCTTTCTCTGTTTCTCTGTCACTCTTTGCTCTGTCTCTCTCCTTGTATGTCTCTGTGTCTTTGTTTCTTTTTCTCTCGGTGTTTTTCTCCATCTATGTCTGTCTTTATCTCTCTGTCCCTTACTCTTCTATTCTCTTTGTCTCTGTTTCTCTATGTCTCTTTCAGTGTCTCTATCTCTATCTTTCCCTGTCTCTATCTGTTTTCTGTGTCTGTGTCTCTGTTTGTCTTTGTCTCTATGACTTTATCTGTCTTTCTTTCTGTCTACTTTTCTCTACATCTCTCTGTCTCTCTCTTTTTGTTTGGCTCTGTCTCTATTTCTGTCTGTTTCTCTTTCTCTCTTTTCTCTGTCTCTCTCATTCCTCTGTGTGTTTGTCTCTTTCTGTGTCAGTGTCTTTCTCTTTGTCCCTGTCTTTGTTTCTCTGCCTTTCTTCTCTCTTTGCCTCTCCTTCTCTGTCTCTCTTTCTCTCTGTGTATCTCTCTATCTTTTGTCTGTTTGTCTATGTGTATGTCTGTCTATCTTCTTTATGTGTGGGTATGTGTCTGTCTCTCTGTGTACTGTCTCTCTGTCTGTCTCTTTCTCTCTGTTTTTGTCTGCAACTGTCTCTGTATCTCTCTGCCTCTGTCCCTCTATGTCTTTGTTTCAGTCTCTTTGTCTCTGTGTCTTTATTTCTGTATGTCTGTCAGTTTCTCTTTCGGGTTCTCTCTGTGTCTCCCTCTATCTCTATGTTTCTGTGTGTGTGTCTCTGTCTCTGTCTCTATCTCTGTCTCTGTCTCTGTTTGCTCTCTATTTTTCTCTGTCCTCTCTTTGTCTCTGTCGCTCTCCTCTCTCTGAGGAAGCAGGATCTCATGGACACAACGTACCCTTGGAGTCAGGAAGACTTGGGTTCCAATTCTTCCTCAGACTTTTCCCAGCTTCACGATCTCAGGCACATCTCTGCGTCTCCCTTGGTCTCTCTCCAATGAAGGATTTGGGCTCATGGCCTCTAGTGTTTCCTCTAGGGCTAAGTCTGTTGCTAGGAGACCCAGTGAGTCACAATGAAGACCCCAAGGGATCACTGGGAGAGAGGGAAATGAGGCAGGAGGTGTAGACTGCACATGGGAGCAGTTTGGCCCAGACTGAAAAGGAAGAGGAGCAGCTTTGTATAGGATGGAGAGCTGTGACAGAGATGGAGAACACGGTCCATTTTTCAGAACACTGCCATTGGAGGGAGAAAGACAATAAGGAGAGATAGATAGAGCAGAGACACAGAGAAAACAGGGAGAGAGACAGAGACAGAGATGGAGAGACAAGGAGACAGAGACAGAGAAAAGAGAGTGACAAAGAGAGGAGAGAGAAAGAGGGAGGACAGAGAGAGAGAGAGGAGACAAAGAGACAAATAGAAGAGAGACAGAGAGGAGAAACAGAGAGACAGAGCCAGAGAGAGAGAAACAGAGACAGGAGAGAGACAGAGAAAGAGAGACAGAGACAGAGAGAGAGGGAGGCAGAAAGAGAGGAGTGAGAGAAAAACTCACAGGGAAAGATATAGACACATACACAAACACAGAGTTATTCAGAAAGATAGGGGAAAACAAATGAAGTAATTACTGGTTTCCATACTTAGTTCATCACTGAAATGTGGATTTGTGAAGGGAAAGCCACGCTCACAGAAAGGCCCTATCACAAAGTTCCTCAGTTTACTGAGTTTGATTTTGAAGGACTATGGCAATTGGAAGCCACAAAAAGAGTTAGTTCTGCATTTTGCACCAACCTGGGGGCCCCATCACCAGGAGGGATAGGCTTTCTTGGGTTTCAGGAGGCTGGCTCCCCTAGGACCCTGCTGGGATGCTAGGGATACATGAGGTTCTCACTTTTGCAATTGTATATTTGATATATGATATGCATTTATACATGAAATCCCTGAAAAAAGGGACTGTTTCATGTTTGTCTTTGTGTTCCCAGCACTCAATGTAGGGTCTGGCAAATAATAAGCGCCAAATTACTGCTTTTTCATGAATTAATTGCAATTTAAAATTATAACACCGTCTCTTGCTGACATCTTGTGTCTAAAATAGAAACAGCAGGAAACCTTAATAATAAGGGCGCCGTTCTGTGGCCAGCTCAGATATTACACATTTGGTCTGCGATCCGGTGTCCAAACCCTGGTATTACACTCTGGCTCATTTTAAATCCCACATTTTCTGGATTTTCACTGATAGGAGCCACTTACCAGCCATGGAAAGGGCATGAAGCCAGCAGAAAAGCGTCCAAAGAAAGGCTGGATTTGGGAAGAGAAGGGAAGTGATGGATCCCCGCGATGTCGGCCGGGATTCCTAGTACGTCCCCCCCACCCAATACAGTGTCTTGTTCTATTCTTTGCCTAGAAAATTTCAAAGGCCACATGGTTTTCTTCCATGGAAGCAGAGTCAGCACGGAGCGGATTTCAGGCCATTGGGCCTGGTGCCCATCCACAAGAGCAAAGCTCAGAAGAAGTAAATACAAGGAAAACAGCTGATCATTTTCCTCAGTGTTCTTACCTTGGAAAGAAAATGATCAACGGAATATCACAAGTTTGACGTATATGGGACCTTTATTAAAAACAACCCTGCAAAGGTAGATCTGTCTCGGTATCCCGGGCTTACTGAATGAGTCAGTATGTTGTATTACTTTATAAAAAAGCTCATATTGGATTAAGTGAGGCGACTGCTGGAGTCAGTGTATTTAGTCCAACTGAGATTTGAATCCAAGTCCTCTCCCTCCAATGGCAGTGTTCTGAAAAATGGACCGTGTTCTCCATCTCTGTCCCAGCTCTCCATCCTATACAAAGCTGATCCTATTCCCTGTCAGTCTGGGCCAAACTGCTCCCATGTGCAGTCTACACCTCTTGTCTCATTTCCCTCTCTCCCAGTCATCCCTTCATTGTGACTCAATGGGTCTCCTAGCAACAGACTTAGCCCTAGAGGAAACACTAGAGGCCATGACAGAGACCAAGGGAGATGCAGAGATTTCCCTGAGATAATGAAACTGGGAAAAGTCTGAGGAAGACTTGGAACCCAAGTCTTCCTGAGTCCAAGGGTAGGTTGTGTCCATGAGATCCTGATGCTTCACAGAGAGAGGAGAGACACAGAGACAGAGAGAGGACATAGAAAAATAGAGAGAAGAGAGAGAGACAGAGACTGAGACAGGGAGAGACAGACACACACACATACAGAGACACTGAGAGAACCTGAAAGAGAAACTGACAGACAGACATACAAACAGAGACAAAGAGACTGAAATAGAAGACACAGAGCAACAGAAGCAGAGAGATACAGAGACAGATGCAGACCGACACAGAGAAAGAGACAGAGAGAGAGACAGTACACAGAGAGACAGAGACATATACACACAGAGAAAGAAGATAGACAGACATACACATAGACAAACAGACAAAAGATAGAGAGATACACAGAGAGAAAATGAGACAGAGAGAAAGAAAGAGAGGCAAAGAGAGAAGAAATGCATAGAAACAGACAGGGACAAAGAGAAAGAAACTGACACAGAAAGAGACAAACACACAGAGAAATGAGAGAGACAGAGAAAAGAAAGAGAAACAGAGATAGACAGAGCCAGAGAAAGAGACAAACAAAAAAAGAGAGAGAGAGAAATAGAAAGAAAGACAGATAAAGTCACAGAGAGAAAGACAGACACAGACACAGAAAAAAGACAGATAGGGAGAGATAGAGACAGAAAGACACAGAGAGAGGAAAAGACAGGAGACATAGATAGAGACATAAAGACACAGAGACAAAGAGACTGAGACAGAAGACACAGAGACAGAGATACAGAGAGAAAGAGATACAGAGACAGTAGACACACACTCACACAAAGAGACAAAATGCATAGACACAGAGAAACAGAAAGACAGACATAGAGAAACAGAGACAAAGGGAATAGAAGAGTGCAAGACAGAGAGAGACAGAGACAGAGACAAATAGAGAGACAGAGTGATACAGAATAAAAGACAGATAGAAAGAGATACAAAGTCATTGAGACAAAGAGAAACAGACAGACAGAGAAAGACAGATACAGGGAGAGATAGAGACAGAGAGACTGAGAGAAAGAGGGGCATAGAGAAGCAGAGACAAAGAGAGTAGAAGAGTGAGAGACAGAGGCAGAGAGATAGAGACAGACATGGATCGAGACAGACACCCAGAGAAAAAGAGACAAAGACAGAGAGACAGAAGCACCCAGAGAGAGGCAGAGACAGGGAAAACAAGAGAGACATGCATACACAGAGAGACAGACATACAGGTAGATCACTAGAGATAATATGCATTTCTGTCTAAAATCCCTGACAACAGGGGTGTTACATTTTAGTCTGGGTGTTCCCAGCACTCAGTGTAGGGCCTGGCTAATACTAGGCCTGAAATGACTGCTGTTTCATCAATTAATTGCCATTGAAAGCTTCCTATTAATCACAAGGGCGCCTTCCTGTGGCCAAATCAGGTATTACACATTTGGTCTGCCATCCGGTGTCCAAACCCTGGTATTACACTCTGGCTCCTTTCAAATCCCACATCTCCTGGATTTTCACTGACAGCAGCCAGTTACCAGCCATTGAAAGGGCATGAAGCGAGCAGAAAATGACAATACTACCCAAACTAATTTACTTATTTAGTGCCATACCAATCAAACTCCCAAGAAATTATTTCACAGAGCTAGAAAAAATAGTAGCAAAGTTCATCTGGAAAAACAAAAGATCAAGAATTTCAAGGGAATTAATGAAAAAAAAAGGCAGATGAAGGTGGCTTTGCTGTACCAGATCTAAAACTATATTATTAAACAGCGGTCATCAAAACCATTTTACTGGCTGAGAAAAATAGCAGTCAATCAGTGGCATAAGATAGAATATCAGGACAATCTAGGCAATAACTATAGCAATCTAGTGGTTGATAAACCCAACAACCCAAGCTTTTGGGATAAGTACTCACCATTTGACAAAAACTGCTGGGAAAATAGGAAACTACTGTGGAAGAAACTAGGGTTTGACCAACACTTAACACCACATACCAAGGTAAGATCTAAATGGGTTCATGATCTAGATATAAAAAGGGATATTATAAGCAAATTAAAGGAACATAAAATAGTTTACCTCTCAGACCTGTGGAGGTGGAATAAATGTATATCCAAAGAAGAAATGGAACTCTTAATTGAACACCAGATTGATAATTTTGACTATATTAAATGTAAAAGTTTTGTATAAACCAAACTAATGCCGACAAGATTAGGAGCGAAGCAATAAATTGGGAAATCATCTTTACATTTAAGGGTTCTGATAAAGGCCTCATTTCTAAAATATATAGAGAATTGTCTCATATTTATAAGAATTCAAGCCACTCTCCAATCGATAGATGGTCAAAGGATATGAACAGACAATTTTCAGATGATGAAATTAAAACCATTTCCAGTCATATGAAAAGGTACTCCATATCACTCTTGATCAGAGAAATGCAAATTAGGACAACTCTGAGGTACCACTACACACCTGTCAGTTTGACTAAAATGAAAGGAAAAGGTAATGATGAATGTTGGTGGGGATGTGGGAAAACTGGGACACTGATACATTGTTGGTGGAACTGTGAATGGATCCAACCATTCTGGAGCGCAATTTGGAGCTATGCTCAAAAAGTGATCAACCTGTGCATACCCTTTGACCCAGCAGTGTTTCTATTGGGCTTATATCCCAAAGAGATCTTAGAGGAGGGAAAGGGCTCCACATGTGCAAGAATGTTTGTGGCAGCCCTTTTTGTAGTGGCTAGAAACTGGAAACTGAATGGATGCCCATGAATTGGAGAGTGGCTGAATAAATTATGGTGTATGAATGGCATGGAATATTATTGTTGTGTAAGAAACGACCAGCAGGATGATTTCAGAGAGGCCTGCAGAGACTTGCATGAAGTGATGCTGAGTGAAAGGAGCAGAACCAGGAGATCATTATACACGGCAACAACAATAGTATCTGATAATCAGTTCTGATGGACATGGCTCTCTTCAACAATGAGGTGATTCAAACTAATTCCAATTGTTCAGTAAAGCAAGCCATATACACTCAAAGAGGAGGATGTGAGATGTGGACCACAACATAATATTTTCATGCTCTCTATCGATGTATGTTTGCATTGGGTTTCTTTTCTCCAATTTCTTTTTCTTGTAGATATGATTTTTCTTGCACAACAAGATAAGTGTGGATATATATATATATATATATATATATATATATATATATATATATATATTAAAATAATCAACATGCAGTGTACTTCCTGCCATCTAGGGGAGATAGGGGGGAAATTTGTAACAGAAAGCTTTATAAGGGTCAGTGTTGAAGAATTACCCATGCATGTGTTTTGCAAATAAAAAGCTTCAATTAAAAAAAAAACAGGAAGCTAGATATCAGGCAGGAGATATGTAGAGCACAAAGGAAGGGACTCATTTTTTCTCACTCCCAATGGATTTGAGAGACCAACAAGGAGACTAATAGAGGTCAGGAAGGATGCAGGCAAAGGACTAGGGAAGGCTTCCACATGTCCTCTTCTATCCAGAGGCTGGGGACCACACAACAGATTCGTAGACTTCAGGTAGGACAGATGTGGAGGACAATGGGGCTTCTGCTGCTTCTTTCTCCCTTCTCTCTACTTTCCTGCAGAGAAGAAAGAAGACTC
>JAJPUD010030950.1:0-12835 GCA_023553655.1 Myrmecobius fasciatus | reverse complement strand
TAGTAGAGGGATCAGGAAAAAATCCCATGAAGGAGATAACATTTTAACCTCATTTTATGGATGAGAAATCAGAGGAATTAGATAACCTGTGGATCTTGAAATAGCTAGTATCAAAGCAGGGACTTAAATCTAGATCTTCATCATACCAAGTCTAGTTCACTATACATGATTGCATTTCAGTGCAAGAAACATTTAAGTGCTTTCTTTGAAGAGGAGAGCTTGCTTGGTACTAGGGAGAGAAAATGACATAATCCTTGCCTTCAGAGAGTTTATAGTCTAATCACTTTTCTTTTTAAATGAGAATCCTTTTCTATTCTGCCCAAGGCATCATTATATCAAGGGGTTTCCAGGATCAATGACCAAGTATCTTGCTCTCAAAGTAGTCACTGGAAAGCCTGTGACTGTGGTCTGAGATGATTGCCCCAAATTTGATTAATTTTAACTCAGCTTTCAAATGGGAAAATTAAGACAAGATAATTACTTTAATGCCTTGAGAAATAAATATGTGGATATTCCCTTCCTATTTCATGAGTTATCATAGACATAAGATATTTCTTCGGGAGGTCACTTTTCTGGTACCAAACCTCTTTTCCACTTAGCTAGGAGGGTTTCTGTGAAGCTTCAGGGACTCCTAATCTATCTAAATTGAAGATTTAGCCAAATTAGATATATTTAGTTTATGCAAGAAAAAGGTAGAGATTTTTTTGGTACTATAGGATCCTAGATTTGAAAATGAGCTTAAGAGTCATTTAATTTATATCCCTCATTTTACACTTAAGAAAACCAAGGCCCAGATTGATTTGACCAAGGTCACATAGATTGAAAAGAATGGAGACAGTGTTTGAACCCAAATCTGTGACTCCAAAACCAGCACCCTTTCCACTACACCCTACTGATGTGTCCTATAAGATGCTATAGGCTTTCTGTATTCTAAAAGGGCAGAATCAAGATTGATATGAGAAATCTACAAAACGTTATGAGGATTTTAAAAATTTCCTTTATTGGATCTCATTTTGGAAGGCTTAGGGTCAATCTTCCTGCAATATTTGGTTAAAGCCTATTTTCTATTAACATTCACTTTATCTAACTAAAACATGACTCCTAGAATGCTAATAAGAAGGGAAGATTTTTTGACATTCTTTAGATAAGAAGCTGGAGGGGAATTTTGAATTTATTTAGCAAACTATTTGCAAAGGAATTCATCTGACATGACTCTGTAGGCATGTAAATCTCCCCTCTCAATCTACTCATCATGAATCCTTTAAATGCAGTTTAATCTGTAATCTAACTTAGTTTACCTATAGAATCATTTTAAATAGGTATTTTTCCTTAGGGGAAATATGAGATAATGATTCTGTTTAAGTTTGTTCAACTCCTATGGCATCGAAGGAAGCATGGGATTATCAATCTGTCTTGTAACTTTTATAGCCTAAAAGAATGTACAAGATTGCATTTGTAAAAGAAATTATTTCTCTGTCTCTCAGATGTAATTCTGTCTATAAAAAGCCTTGTTAGAATCCTAATCTTTTTTTTTCAGAGTTATTTCTCTGCCTCCTCAACTTGTGCTTAAATATAATAAATCCTAGGTTTTTGCCTGTATAATTGTTATGCTGTGAAAGATTTACTTTATCAGCAGTAACCTACCACATGAACTCAAAGAAGGGGTATTTCTCCACAACAGAACCCTACTTTTAAAGAGGAACCTCTCTCCTACTCCTAGTTCTAGCCAAATCCAGGTCTGGAAATGTGTAAAAAGGAAGAAGAAAAGCCTTACTAGTTTCTAAAACTCATCCAGAGTTCATAACTCCATCAAACCAAATAGCAACGAAGCCCATCAAGTGTCACTGGCTCGCCAAGGCCATCTGACAAGTGACCCCCAAACCCCCCGAGTGTGTTTGCAGTGGCTTATGCCAGGTCATGACATATTAACGGAGGATTTGCAGCACATGGGTTTGATTACCCCAGACGCAGTTTGGATTTAATGGGCTTGAGGACAGCTGGTAGCACACATGGCCTGCTTCTTCAGCAAAGCCAGGGAGGATCACTTAAAAGTCTGAAATTTACTGTGCAGTCTATCTCGGGGGGCTCCTGCAAACTCCTCCTGGCTCCAGTTGCAGAGGCAGCAGGATGGGTCTTCTGAATGAAGGAAGACCAAAGAGGGATGGGAGCACAGGAGAGGAGGCTGAGAATAGCCAAGTTCTAGCGGTTCCAACCCCCCCATTTCACCCCCTCAAAATCAGGGGCCATCATGCATGCAACTTGGACTTACAAGCTATCATGCATGCAACTTAAAAGTCTGTCTTCCTTGTCCATTGTGCTTTTGTCACAAGGGGAATTTTATCAATTCCACAAAATGAAATTTTATAAAATAAAATTTATAAAGGAAATTTACAAGTAAGTGAGATACAGGTGCATGTGCACAGAGCCCATATCTAGCACACTTGGTTCACTTTTTCCATGTATGAAGAAAAATCATAGATTTAGAGCTGGAAAAACCCTAAGAGATCAAAGATTTTTAACCTTTTCTCTGTTGTGAATCTCTTTGCTAGTCTGCTGAAATCTATGGAGGCCTTCCAAGAAAAAATGTTTTAAAGAAGGATGTTTAGATTTTTTTTTAAAAAGAACGTTTTAAAATATATAGAATAAAAAGGACTACAAAGGAAATCAGTTATATTCAAATAAATTGACAAAACATTTTTGACAAAATATTTAAAAAATTAAAAAACAAGTTAATGGATTTGGGGTTAAGAATCTTGTTCTAATCCAATCCCCTAGTTCTACAGATGAAGAAATTGAAGTTTATAGAGGTTAATATGAACTGCCCAACGTATACTTAATAATAGCTAGCATTTATATATTTCAAGGACTGCAAAATGTTTTACAAATATTTTTTATTTGATATATATAATATAATATATAATAATAATAGCACCTACTTCCCAGGATTTTGTGAAGATCAAATAGAATAATATTTGATCTTCATAACAATCCTGGGAAGTAGGTGCTATTATTACTCCCATTTTGATAATTTGATAATAATAATAGCTAACATTATATGGTGCCTACTATGTGTCAGATATTGCACTAAGTACTTTAGAATTATTATTACTTGATCCTTACAACAACCTTAGAAACAGATGTTATTATTACCTCAATTTTACAGTGATAATAACAACAATAATAATGATAGCTAACATTTATATAGTGCCTACTATGTGCCAGATACTGCACTAAGTACTTTAGAGTTATTATTACACTTGATCTTTATAACAACCTTAGAAACAGATGCTATTATTATTCCAATTTTACAGTAATAATAACAACAACAATAATAGTTAACATTTATATAGTGTCTACTATGTGCCAGTCACTGTGCTAAGTTTTATACAAGTATTATTTCATTTGATCTTCACAACAATCCTGGGAAATCCTGCTATTATTATACCCATTTTATTAAAAATAATAATAGTTAATATTTATATAGTACCTACTATGTTCCAGACACTTTGCTTTAAAATTATTATTTCATTTGCCTGGGAGGTAAGTGCTATTAGTATTATTATCCCCATTTTATAGATGAGAAAACAGACTCAGAGAAGTAAAGTGACTTGCCTAAAGTGACATAGCTACTTGGTGCCAGAGCTGGGATTCAAATGCCATATTTTATACATTGTCTACCATAAAACTCCTCCTTCCAGGTGACTTGAGGGTGGCTATTGTATAGAATAACACATATGAACTGGGCACAGAAGGGAGATGCAGCAGGAATGTGCCCTGCAGTTCTAAGTATCTCCTTGACTTATGGAAGCTTCCTAGTCATTTGCAAGGGTCTGGAGCTAGCAGTCCAGGGGCAGGACATGAAGCTAAAGGAACTTATATTGTTCTCAATATCAAGAGAGACTAGGGGAATCCCTACTGTATGTGGTTAGAGAAATCTTGACTCTTAAAATCTTTGTCTGTGCTAAACAAATATGGCTATTGGCCTAAGATGAGAAATAAAAATATGTTGATTATGGAAAGACTGACATGAACTGATTCTGAATAAAGAAAGTAAAACCAGGAAAATAATATGCATGATGGCTACAATATGTAAATAGAAAGAATACCAACCCCCAAATAAAAAATGAATGTTGTAAAATTTTAAATAAAATAACTTGTCCACCACCTCAAAAAAGAGAGATATGAGAAGATATCTTTTTTGTAGAAGTGGAGATCCATGAATGTGGAAATTATATATATTGTCAAGTGGTTTTTTAAAATGTATTTATCAGTTTTCCTCTTCTTTTTTTTAAAGAATTCTTTTTTTTTTTTGCCATCTAGGGGAGGGGGTGGGATGAAGGGAGGGGAAAAAATATGGAACACAAGCTTTTGAAAGGATGAATGTTAAAAATGATCCATGTATATATTTTGAAAATAAAAAGCTTTAATAAAAAAAAAGAATTCTTTTTTATATTGGGATAGTTCTCTGGGAAGGGTTAGGGGAGGAATACAGAAGAATATTTAGGCAATGTTAAAAACAATAGAAATAAAAAAATGTATTTTAAAAAATGTGTTGATTAGCCCTAGGCATGCTTTGCCAAGACAGTCTCCAAAGAACTGGAATACTCTTTTTTGAGAAAGAAGCCCCATCAGTGAAAAGATGGTTCTAGCAGATGTCAGAAGCTCAGGGGAAAACTAACCCTACAGTTTTGAGGAGAAACAGCAAGTGACAGCTTCAAAAGCAGAGAGGAATGGCCCTTGTGGAAGCAGAGTGGAACCTTAATGAAATAACAGCCAACTGGTGGAAGTCACAGCCAAGAGAAGTATTAAGAATGCAATCCTAAGAGTGTGAGTTGTCTGGGTAACGTTCCCTCTCTCCCTGGTGGAATAAGCATCTATAGATAGTCAAGTGTATTCTTTTGTGAATTGGGAATTTTCCCTTGCTATTTTGTCCTAATTAAAGGCTTTGCTATTTAATTTGCCGTTCTGGTTCTGTTGGTAGAGAATTCAATGGATAGAGTTTAAGCTGCATTTTGCTTAACTGATTATCCATACCCTTGTCCCCAAATGCTCCTCACTGAAACTGGGGTAGCAAGGGGTTCCAAAGTCATATGGGACCCATGCTGAATATGCAGGATTCTGTGATGTCTCCCAGATGGAGAAGAGACATGATGGTTTTTTTTTTTTTAACATACTTATCACAAGGCAGTTTGGGAGGGGAAAAATATAAAGCTTTCTAGGAGGAAGAGAAGTTGCAGAATTAGGCAGGGAATAGTCAAGGGAAGTAAAGTAAGGAGGAATTTGGATAAAGGATAATAGGATTTAGTACTTGATATTCTTACATAGCTCTCAAAATATTGTTTATTCTATCTCTTTTCCTCATAATAAAATTATCTAGAATTCACATTGGTTTTGAGTTGTTGAAGAAAAAAAATGCATGGTAGTGTGAACTCAAAATAGAGGCTCGGGGAAGCTGCCTCTCAAAGTCTGTGTAACATCTGGTTGAACCATAGCTTAACCAAAGGCTTTTCCAGAGTCTGGGTTAGGGGTTCAACATGTTTGAGATGTTTCCTTGCCATCCCAAAGGGGTTTAGCAGAAGGATCCCAGTCTGAGACAGCTGATAAGACCACCTTACATCAAGGTCATACTTCAATCCCTGCAGGAGACAGTAAGCTTCACACAGAGAAAAACCAGAGACTGCCCTGTGAACCCCAGTCAGGCATCTTGTAAATGGGTGACATTATCACGAGAGGGAAAACAAGAGAGACTGAAGATGGCTTCAAGTCACATCTCCCCATTAAGGCAAAGCTCATGTCCTTCTATTGGTGAGAGGCAGATACCCCAGAACAATCACTCACCTTCAGGGGATTTAACTTATGAGCCTTCTCCATGTACTGTTCTTCCTGTACAAAAGTGCTTCTGCTGACCTGAGCACCATCAGTCCCATCTGCTGACTGCAGTACCAAAGGGATGGGTTTGGATGATCTCTGAAAGCCATAACTTGAATTTTATGTGTGACGTCTGCATTTCATTTCAACTTAGTCCAAGTTTTCCTGATCTGATCAAACAAGCAAAAATCACTTATTAAGCACCTGTTGTGTGCTAGGTATTGTGTTAAGTGTTGGGGTATAAAGAAAAAAGGGGAGTGTGATGATATAGTTATTGACATATTTAGTAAGTTTGGGTTAGAGAATAATACTGGGTACAGCAAGATAACTGTATAAATTTGTATACATATATTGGATTTATCTTATATTTTAACATATTTAACATGTATTGAACTACCTGCCATCTAGGGGAGGGGATGGGGAGAAGGAGGGAAAAATTTGGAATGGAAAGTTTTGCAAGGGTCAATGTCGAATGCATATGTTTTGTGAATAAAACGCTTTAATAAAAAAAAAAAAGAAGAAAAAGCAGTGCCCAGATTCAAACTTATGTCTTGTGACTTCAGGTTAAGTTCTCTTTCTACTGGATCACCCTGGACATGAAATTAAATTGTTTTGAACAAAGCAAGAGAGAGAGAGAGAGAGAGAGAGAGAGAGAGAGAGAGAGAGAGAGAAAGAGAATATAATACTGAGTTTGGGGGGGGTGCAAAAAAGTATCTGTTCCAGGGAGCTTACATTCTAATGTATTTATATATAGAACAAGAACACAAAAAGTATATAATGTCCTATGAGGGAGGGCACTCATAAAAGTGAGGAATCAAAAAAGGCCTTTTTTGGAAAGTAGTATGAGCTGAACCCTGAAGGAAACTAGAAATTCCATGACTGCTCCTTTGGTTTGCCTATTAATCTCTAGTCGAAATCAGTGACAACCATACCCTCGACTGAGGTTATAATAATAAAAATTAATAGCTGGCATTTATGTAGCTTTTAAGATTTGCAAAGCAATTCACATGTATAATTAGCTTTAATCTAATTTCTCAAAGACAGAAGAACTGCTCATTTAACTGAGACTAGCCTCTGCAAGCTTCACTAAATCATCAGGACCACCATTTCTGCTATAACACGTATAATTTAAGCCCGAGACTCAGACCTCCTTGTTCCTGAATTACCATTTAAGATCTCCTAGCTGCACTCTCTAACTCTACTCTTTCTAGTCTCCAATACTATTATCTCACTGTACTGCAGTTTTCCAATGGATCTATAGTCATCAATATTCTCTCCAACAATGCCTGCCCATCTTGGGCAATTCTGATCCATACCCTCCATAAATTTACTGTAGGGTATCCATCCAATGTGCAGAGTCTTCCTTTTATTCTCCTGCCATCATTTATCATTGTACGGCTGGCTCATTTAAAAAAATTCCTAGTCATACAATTCTTTAAGAATACTACTTTCTTCAAGGTTCAGTTCAGGTGCCACCTTCTGCCCAAGGCTTATTCTGATACCCTCACTTGTAAGTGCTCTCCTCCTTGCCATTACCTGAGCATGTTCTATGACTTCTCTCAATCCAAAGTTCTAGCTTTTCTCATCCATCTTTATTTGTTTAAATCTTGTCCATTTGTTAGCCAAATGTTAAGACTCAGTTCATGTCCTTTTTTGCTTCTAAGAAGTCTTTCTTGATCCTCTCAGTCAGAGGTGATCCTTCCCTTATCACAATATTCATAATATTTTGTATATAACATGCTTCTAGTTTATATAATAGTTATGTGTTTATATATGTCAACTAATAGGCATTTGCTGAATGTCAGCTATATACCAATCATTGTGTTATAGGATGAGGATATAAACACAAAAGCAAGACCATCCCTGACTTCAAGAAATTTATATTTTATGTCAGGAAAACAAAATGTTCACAAATGAATGAATACTAGATATAGGCAAAATAAGCACAGACTCATTTTGGTAGTCCCTTGTAGGAGGAGGAGCAAGGAACCAGGAAAGGCTCTTGAAGAAGTTAGTATTTAACCTTAACTTTAAAGAGAATGAGCAAGGGATTCCAAGTGGCAGGACATAAGGAGACAGAGCATTCTGAGTATGGATTTCTCCAAATAAATTGCAACCTCTTTGATTGAGAGTTAGGGACCCTACTTTTGTTTATTTTTGAGTATTCAATTATTAAATGTTTAATTGAATTGAATTGATGACATACTAAGCCAGAGGCCCACTGAGAAACAGAGATGGAATTGGAATACACTATCTCTGCCTTTCCATCCTGCTACTTTGTTAAATTCTCCAAAGAACCCATGATAGAGTTCAGCAGGTATGAGAAGAGCTGAATCAAGGTATTGATCTAAGGCAGCAGTCCTCAAACATTTTGGTCTCAGAAGCCCTAAACAGTATACTCTTAAAAATTATCAAGCACCTCCTTACACTAAAAAAATCATTTCATCCAAAAGAGTTTTTGTTTATATCAGTTATATCTCTTGATATTTACCATGTCAGAAGTGAAAAATCAATAAAATGTTAAAGTATATATATTCATTGAAAATGTCAATAATAAACTCATTCAAATTAATATGATTTACATATTTTTATGAAAAATAACTGTTTTCCAAAAGAAAAAATTCAGTGAGAAGCATTATTTTACATATTTTTGCAAATATCTTTAGTGTCTCATTTAATAAAAGACAACCAGATTCTCATATCTGTTTCTTCTAAGATAAATTGTTTTGGTTGAAACAGATAAAGAAAATCTGGCCTAACAAGAGAAAAAGGGAATATTTTGGTCAGCAAATAATATATTAAGCATTATTATTAAAATACTTTTGGCTTGAAGACCCTCCTGAAAAGTCTTGGAATCCCTAATGATACTTCAACTATACTTTGAGAATCTGATCTAAGGAATGATTAATGGGAATGGGGGTAGAGTGGAATGGGAAGAGTAGCAATGAATGAGTTGGTATCATTTACACTCTCCAGCAATATCTCCAGAGTGACAATAACTCTATAAGAGCAGTGGGTATGGATGCCTTTCAGTCCCTGGGAAGAGACTGATGATTACTTTACAGCTACAGTCACCATCTATCTGGCCAAATGCACAGTAACTCCCCAGCTGTTCTCTGGATATTATCCTTATATTACCCAGAATACAGTTTTAGCAAGCAATCGAAGCATGAAAATACATAATTGTTTCCAAGTCCCTATGCAGTAGAAGTTTAGAAGGAAATGGACAAAGGAATTCTTAGAAATATTAAAATACCTCCTTCACTCAAAAATACCTCCTGATTTCAGCTTGTTTCTTCCTCTCTCATTCTCCATCTGAACTCTACTAACAAACATTAAATATGTATATATGCATATACAAGAAAAATCTATAATTTGAGGGGCAGGAATTTCATATATGAGATTGTAACCAATTGATTGTCACCCACCCAAATTAGTGCACGTCTTAAGTTGTTTGAGAGAGACACAAAGGTTTATTTTTTTTTAATATTTTTTAAGCTTTTTATTTGTATAACATATGTATGGGTAGTTCCCCAACCTTGATCTTTACAAAGCTTTCCAATACAAATTTTACCCCCAGTCCCCTCCCCTCCCCCAGATGGCAGGAAGTCCACTACATGTTAATAATGTTGAAATGCTTGAGAAGTTATGCAAGAAAAATCCTATCTACAAGAAAAAAAAAGAATCAGAGAAAGGCAACACAGTGCAAGCAAATGTCAATAGAGATCATGAAAATGTTACGTTGTGGTCCATATTTCATGTCCCTCTTTCTGGGTGTATATGGTTTTCTTCAGTGAACAACTGGAACTGGTTTGAGACAATTCTTTATTGCAGAGAGCCATGTCCATCAGAATTGATCATCATGTAATACTGTTGTTGCTGTGCATGATGATCTCCTGGTTCTGCTTGTTTCACTCAGCATCAGTTCATGCAAGTCTCTCCAGGCCTCTCTGAAATCGTCCTGCTGGTCGTTTCTTACAGAACAATAATATTCCATAACATTCATATACCATAATTTATTCAGCCACTCTCCAATTGATGGGCATCCCTTCAGTTTCCAGTTTCTAGCCACTACAAAAAGGGCTGCCACAAACATTCTTGCACATGTGGGTCCCTTTCCCTCCTCTAAGATCTCTTTGGGATATAGGCCCAGTAGAAACACTGCTGGATCAAAGGGTATGCACAGTTTGACAACTTTTTGAGCATAGCTCCAAATTGCTCTCCAGAATGGTTGGATCTGTTCACAGTTCCACCAACAACGTATCAGTGTCCCAGCCCTCCCACATCCCCTCCAACATTCATCGTTATCTTTTCCTGTCATTTTAGCCAATCTGACAGGTGTGTAGTGGTATCTCAGAGTTGTCTTAATTTGCATTTCTCTGATCAATAGTGATTTGGAGCAACTTTTCATATGACTAGAGATGGTTTTAATTTCATCATCTGAAAATTGTCTGTTCATATCCCTTGATCATTTATCTATTGAAGAGTGGCTTGAATTCTTATATATATGAGACAATTCTCTATATATTTTAGAAATGAGGCCTTTATCAGAACCATTGAATGTAAAGATGATTTCCCAATTAGATGCTTCCCTCCTAATCTTGTCTGCATTTGTTTTGTTTGTACAGAAACTTTTTAACTTAATATAGTCAAAATTATCCATCTGGTGTTCAATTAGGAGTTCCAAGTCTTCTTTGGACATAAATTTGTTCCACCTCCACAGGTCTGAGAGATATACTATATTACGTTCCTCTAACTTGCTTACAAAGTCCCTCTTTATATCTAGATCATGAACCCATTTAGATCTTATCTTGGTATGTGGTGTTAGGTATGGGTCAAGCCCTAATTTCTTCCACACTAGTTTCCAATTTTCCCAGCAGTTTTTGCCAAATAGAGAGTATTTATCCCAAAAGCTGTGTTCTTTGGGTTTATCGAACACTAGATTGTTAAGGTTAATGCCTAGGTTGTCCTGATAACCTATCCTGTGCCACTGATCCACTGCTCTATTTCTTATCCAGTACCAAACGGTTTTGATGACCGCTGCTTTATAATATAGTTTTAGATCTGGTACAGCAAGGCCACCTTCATCTGCCTTTTTTTTCATTAATCCCCTTGAAATCCTTGACCTTTTGTTCTTCCAAATGAACTTTGCTACTATTTTTTCTAGATCTGTAAAATAATTTCTTGGGAGTTTGATTGGTATGGCACTAAATAAGTAGATTAGTTTGGGTAGTATTGTCATTTTTATTATGTTCTCTCTGCCTACCCATGAGCACTTAATATTTTTCCAATTGATTAGGTCTGATTTTATTTGTGTGGAAAGTGTTTTGTAATTTAGTTCATATAGTTTCTGACTTTTCCTTGGCAGATAGATTCCCAAATATTTTATCCTATCATCTGCTATTTGGAATGGAATTTCTTTTTGTATCTCCTGCTGCTGAACTTTGTTGGTAATATATAAAAATGCTGATGATTTATGTGGATTAATTTTGAATCCTGCAACTTTGCCAAAGTTGTGAATTGTTTCTAGTAGTTTTTTAGTTGAGTCTCTAGGGTTCTCTAAGTATACCATCATGTCATCTGCAAAGAGTGATAATTTGGTTTCTTCATTACCTACTCTGATTCCTTTTATCTCTTTTTCTTCTCTTATTGCTAAAGCTAACATTTCTAATACAATATTAAATAGTAATGGTGACAGTGGGCAGCCTTGTTTCACTCCTGATCTTATTGGGAATGGTTTTAGTTTGTCTCCATTACATATGATGCTTGCTGATGGTTTTAAATAGATGCTACTGATCATTTTAAGGAAAAGCCCATTTATTCCTATACTCTCTAGTGTTTTTAATAGGAAAGGGTGTTGGATTTTGTCAAAGGCTTTTTCTGCATCTATTGAGATAATCATATAGTTTTTGTTAATTTGGTTATTAATATAATTAATTATGCTGATAGTTTTCCTAATATTGAACCAGCCCTGCATCCCTGGTATAAATCCTACTTGGTCATAGTGTACTATCCTGGGGATGACTTTCTGTAATCTCATTGCTAAAATCTTATTTAAAATTGTTGCGTCAATATTCATTAGGGAAATTGGTCTATAGTTTTCTTTCTCTGTTTTTACCCTACCTGGTTTAGCTATCAGCACCATATCGGTGTCATAGAAGGATTCTGGCAGTATACCTTCTGTCCCTAATTTCTCAAATAGTTTGTGTAGTATTGGAATTAATTGTTCTTTGAATGTTTGGTAGAATTCACATGTAAATCCATCTGGCCCTGGAGATTTTTTCTTAGGGAGTTGGTTAATGGCTTGTTCTATTTCTTTTTCTAATATGGGACTATTTAAATAATTTATATCCTCTTCTGTTAACCTCGGCAATCTATATTTTTGTAGATATTCCTCCATTTCATTCAGATTTTCAAACTTACTGGCATAAAGTTGGGCAAAGTAACTCCTAATTATTGCTTTAATTTCCTCTTCATTGGAGGAAAGTTCTCCCTTATCATTCTTGAGACTAACAATTTGATTTTCCTCTTTCCTTTTTCTTATCAAATTAACTAAAGGCTTATCTATTTTGTTAGTTTTTTCATAGAACCAACTCTTAGTTTTATTTATTAACTCAATAGTTTTCTTATTTTCAATTTTATTAATTTCTCCTTTTACTTTTAGAATTTCCAATTTGGTATTTAATTGAGGGTTTTTAATTTGTTCTTTTTCTAGTTTTTTTAATAATAAGCCCAATTCGTTGATCTTTTCTTTCTCTATTTTATGCAAGTAAGCATCTAGAGATATAAAATTGCCCCTTAAAACCGCTTTGGCCGAATCCCACAAATTTTGGTATGTTGTCTCCTTATTGTCATTCTCCTGGATGAAATTATTGATTGTGTCTATGATTTGCTCTTTCACCCATTCATTCTTCAGGATCAGATTATTTAATTTCCAATTACCTTTTGGTTTATTTTCTCCTGGCCT
>JAJPUD010030949.1:0-12835 GCA_023553655.1 Myrmecobius fasciatus | reverse complement strand
GTGATTATGAAGAAATATTATTCTATGGGAAATGATGAATAGGATGCTCTCAGAAAAATCTGGAAAGTCCTCGATGAACTGAAGCAAAGTGAAATTGTACTGTATACAAAGTAATAGCAATGTTGTGACTTTGCTGTTCTCAGCAATACAATGATCCATGACTACCATAAAGGACTTATGGTGAAAAATGCTATCCATACCCAGAGAAAGACCTGATTGAGCCTGAATACAGATTGAAGCATACTTTTTTATACTTTATTTTTCTTGAGGGTTTTTTAAAGGGGGTTAGGAATTCATATTTTCTTTCACAACATGACTTTTATGGAAATGTTTCTTATAACTTAACATGTGCTTTCTTAAGGGAAGATGGGGGATGAGGATAAATGGAGAGAATCTGGAATTCAAAAGTTTTAAAAACAAATATAATTTCATGAACTGATGCTGAGTGAAATCAGCAGAACCAGGAGAACATTATACACAGCAACAAGACTATAGGATGATCAATTCTGATGGACATGTTTTTCTTCAACAATGATGTGATTCAAACCAGTTCCTATTGTTCAGTGATGAAGATAGTCATATACATCCATAGAGAGGCCTGTGGGAACTGAGTACGGACCACAACACATCATTTTAACGCTTTCTGTGAATATTTCCCTGCATTTTGTTTTCCTTCTTAGGTTGTTTTTTTTTTCTTCTCTTTCTAGATCTGATGTTTCTTGTGCAGTAAGATAACTATATAGATATGTATACATGTATTGGATTTGTCATATAATTTATCATATTTAGCATGTATTAGATTACCTGTCATCTAGGGGTGGGGGGAAGGAGGGGAAAAGCTTGGAAAAAAAAGTTTTTTGCAAAGGTCATTGTAGGAAAATCATTCATATGTTTTGTAAATAAAAAGCTTTTAATTAAAAAATTAAATTAAATTAAATTAAAAAATAAAAAAACAAATATAATTTGTTTTACATGTAATTGGAGAAAATAAAAAAATAAAATTTAAAATTTCTTTTTTTATTATTTTGAATTTGATTATTATGAACTTTCCCTATACAAAGAACAGAAAAGGGAGCCTGCACATGAATCCTTGAATCTCTATCACCCTTAGCTTGTTTTTTTAAAATTCATATTTAACATGATCATTCTAACATTGCTTTTCATGTCTTGAACTTCCTTTTGCTCTTTTCCCTTATGTTATAGATGCTTTCTTGACACCTTTTTTTTTCTTATTTTTTTAAGATAATGTTTCTCACTCTTCTCCAAATCTGCTCCCCCCCCCATGAAAGTCTTCCTTAAAAATTAAGTATACTCAGGCAAAGCATTTACACAATGGCTATATCAGACAATGGATATGTCATTTTGTGCTTATTGTCCATCTCTTCCAAGAAGTCTGAAGCATGATTAGTCATTGTTGGTCATCAATACTCATTGTATTGATGAGAATTCTTTTTTTTGTAGTTCTTTTTATTATTATTATTAAAACTTTTTATTTGCAAAACATATGTATGGGTAATTCTTTAACATTAACCCTTACAAAGCTTTCTGTTACAAATTCCCCCCCCCTACTCCCCACCCTTCCCCTAGATGGCAGGATATCCACTACATGTTAATTATGTTAAAATATTGGCAAATCGAATATATGTATACATATTTCCATACTTATCATTTTTGTGCAAGAAAAATCGTATCTACAAGAAAGAAGAATTAGAAAAAGGAAACACAATGCAAGCAAACATCAATAGAGAGCATGAAAATGTTATGTTGTGGTCCACATTTCATATCCCTCTCTTTGGGTGTATATGGCTCTCTTCACTGAACAATTGGAACTGGTTTGAAGCATTTCATTGTTGAAGAGAGCCATGTCCATCAGAATTGATCATCATATAGTATTGTTGTTGTCATGTATAATGATCTCCTTGTTCTGCTCACTTCACTCAACATCAGTTCATGCAAGTCTCTCCAGGCCTCTCTGAAATCGTCCTGCTGGTCGTTTCTTACAGAACAATAATATTCCACAATATTCATATACCATAATTTATTCAGCCATTCTGCAATTGATGGGCATCCATTCAGTTTCCAGTTTCTAGCCACTACAAAAAGGGCTGCCACAAACATTCTTGCACATGTGGGGCCCTTTCCTTCCTTTAAGAGTTCTTTGGGATATAAGCCCAATAGAAACACTGTTGGGTCAAAGGGTGTGCACAGTTCGATAACTTTTTGATCATAGTTCCAAATTGCTCTCCAGAATGGCTGGATTTGTTCACAGTTCCACCAACAATGTATCAGTGTCCCAGCCTTCCCACATCCCCTCCAACATTCATCATTAACTTTTCCTGTCATTTTAGCCAATCTGACAGGTGTGCAGTGGTACCTCAGGGTTGTCTTTTTTTTTTTTTTTTGCTTTTTGCTGAGGCAATTGGGGTTAAGTGACTTGCCCAGAGTCACACAGCTAGGGAATGTTCAGGGTTGTCTTAATTTGCATTTCTCTGATCAGTAGTATTTTGGAGCACCTTTTCATATGACTAGAAATAGTTTTAATTTCATCATCTGAAAATTGTCTGTTCATATCCTTTGACCATTTATCAATTGGAGAATTACTTGAATTCTTATAAATATGAGACAATTCTCTATATATTTTAGAAATGAGGCCTTTATCAGAACCCTTAAATGTAAAGATAATTTCCCAATTTGATGCTTCCCTGCTAATCTTGTCTGCATTAGTTTTGTTTGTACAGAAACTTTTTAACTTAATAGAATCAAAATTATCTATCTGGTATTCAATTAAGAGTTCCAGATCTTCTTTGGACATAAATTTATTCCATCTCCACAGGTCTGAGAGGTAAACTATACTACGTTCCTCTAATTTACTTATAATATCACTCTTTATATCCAGTTCATGAACCCAGTTAGATCTTATTTTGGTATGTGGTGTTAGGTATGGGTCAAGCCCTAATTTCCTCCACACTAGTTTCTTATTTTCCCAGCAGTTTTTGCCAAATAGTGAGTACTTATCCCAAAAGCTGGGGTCTTTGGGTTTATCAAACACTAAATTGCTAAAGTTATTACCTAGTTTGTCCTGATATCCTATCCTATGCCACTGATCGACTGCTCTATTTTTCAGCCAGTACCAGATGGCTTTGATGACCGCTGCTTTATAATATAGTTTTAGATCTGGTACAACAAGGCCACCTTCATCTGCCTTTTTTTTCATTAATCCCCTTGAAATCCTTGACCTTTTGTTCTTCCAAATGAACTTTGCTACTATTTTTTCTGGATCTGTAAAATAATTTCTTGGGAGTTTGATTGGTATGGCACTAAATAAGTAAATTAGTTTGGGTAGTATTGTCATTTTTATTATATTCGCTCGGCCTACCCATGAGCACTTAATGTTTTTCCAATTGACTAGGTCTGATTTTATTTGTGTCGAAAGTGTTTTGTAGTTTAGTTCATATAGTTTCTGACTTTTCCTTGGCAGATAGATTCCCAAATATTTTATACTATCAACAGTTATTTTGAATGGAATTTCTTTTTGTATCTCTTGCTGCTGAGCTTTCTTGTTAACATATAAAAATGCTGATGATTTATGTGGATTTATTTTGAATCTTGCAACTTTGCTAAAGTTGTGAATTGTTTCTAGTCGTTTTTTAGTTGAGTCTCTAGGGTTCTCTAAGTATACCATCATGTCTCTGCAAAGAGTGATAATTTGGTTTCTTCATTACATACTCTAATTCCTTTTATCTCTTTTTCTTCTCTTATTGCCAAAGCTAACATTTCTAATACAATAGTAATGGTGACAGTGGGCAGCCTTGTTTCACTCCTGATCTTATTGGGAATGGTGATGAGAATTCTTTTTAAAAATTATGTAGTAATTTATTTTTCTCCAATTGCAGTAAAAACAATCTTTAACATTCATTTTTAAAAAGTTCCAAATTCTCTCCCTCCCTTTCTCTCCTCCACAATGAAAAGACAAATAATTTGATATAGTTTATACATGTGTAGTCATGCAAAACATTTCTATAGTAGTCATGTTATGAGAGAAAACAGACCAAAAAAACTTAAGAAAAATTAAGAAAGCAAAACCAATACGCTTCAATTTGTGTTCAGATACCTGTAGTTCTTTCTCTGGGGGGTGGATAGTATTTTTCTTGATGAGAATCCTTAAAACTTTCACACTTGTTTCCCATTATAATGTTGGCATCATACAAATTATTCTTTTGGCTTTGCTCACCTTACTCTGTACCAGTTCATATAAGATGGACCTCAAGTTTCTCGGGCAACCGGGTGGCTTAGGGAATAGAGTGAAGGGTCTGAGGTCAGGTAAGACCTGAGTTCAAATTTAGCCTTAGACATTTACTAGTTGTATTATGTGGGCAAGCCACTTAGGCCTGTTTGCCTCAGTTTCCCCATCTGGCAAATGAGATGGAGAAGGAAATGGCAAACCACTTCAGCATCTTTGCCAAATGGGGTCATGAGGAGTTGGATTCAGCTGAAAACAATTGAATAACAATTTAAAAAATAAACATCAGATTTTTATCAGATATTTTCTGGAAAGTTTCTCCTCAATACTTTCTCTTCTTGGGTAAGATTTCTGCAAGAAGGAGTGTGTGTGTGTGTGTGTGTGTGTGTGTGTGTGTGTGTGTGTAAAAAGGAGCAATAAAAAATTGGGAAACAGTGGATGTTAGGTTGTAGAAGGCTGTGGATTTCAAGCTAAGTAGTGAGTAGAAGGGAGTGCTGTTTCTTCTGAATAGCATTTTCTTGCCTACTTGAGAGATGGAGAATATGTCTCAGTAAGCTTGACATATTTCAGAACCATTCTTTTTTTTAATTAAAGCTTTTTATTTGCAAAACATATGTATGGGTAATTTTTCATCATTGGCTCTTACAAAGGTTTCCGTTACAAATTTTCCCCCCTAGTCCCCACCTCTCCCCTAGATGATAGGAAGTCCACTACATGTTAATTATGTTAAAATACTTGACAAATTGAATATATGTATACATATTTTACAGTTATCTTGCTGTACAAGAAAAATCGAATCTACATGAAAAAAAAATCTGAAAAAGGAAACAAAATACAAGTAAACATCAATAGAGAGCGTGAAAATGCTATGTTGTGGTCCACATTCAGATCCCACAGGACTCTCCCTAGGTGAATATGGCTTTCTTCATCACTGAACAACTGGAACCATTCTTTTTTTATGTATTTATTTAAAACTTAAATACAAAATAGAAAAAGAAACAAAAATATAAAAAGAAAGAAGAAAAATTGCCATGTGTGCAGCAGAATAGGAGAGAATTCGAAATATGAAACAATAAGTTTCCATTTCAAGAAAGCCTATATAATAAAAACTGCACATTGTGTTCAGAGATGTCCATCTTTGCTTCCTTGTAAGTTTTCTTTTATTCTCTGCTGTGCAGTTTTTACTTTATTTTTTTTCAGAACCATTCTTATTCAGAATGTTTCTTATTCTGAGTAAAAGAAAGAAAATTCCAGTGTTCAGTTCTGAGATAGGATGTTGATTTTTCCTAAATGTTGGAAATGAAGGTTGGCAGAAAAAAACTCACAAAGTTAATTTCAAATTAAAAAATAATAATAGTGTTGTATGTTGGCTTATAGCCTCCAATGGAATAATTACTTCTTAAACAACAAAAGAAACAACTTTCAGTGACTAGATTTGCATAAATAGTAATGACTTATTAAATCTCACATTGTTTAAAGATCAGGTTAATAAAACAGCCCCAGTGAAAGAAGGAAAGTAATTTGTGGTATAATATAGCCATACATTATTGGAAATGGAATGAGGTTTGGGGTGATTTATCCTACAACTGATTTTCTATGTGTGTGTGTCAGTTTGCTTTAAAAACAGCACTTTTGCAAGTGAAATACTATGCATACAAGGCAGCATCAGCTTTTATCCCTGCCTTCCTTCATTGGGAGCATGGGATTTAGTATTTGAGCAGATGTTAAATCTGTTACTCTGCTTCCTAGAATATCTAATGACTAAATATCTAATGACTAATAAAAGAATATCAAATTGAACCCATGGACCAGTCAGATAGCTCCTGTATTTCACAAAGTCGCATGGCCTTGTGATGACGTCTTATAGCTTTGAAATAAATTTTATCACTTAAAACAAAGTAATGATACCATACTTGAAAATTCCCCACAGAGAACAAGTCCAGTCTGATATTCTTCACTCCATGTTCAGTTATCTCAGCTCCCACAGATTGTGTTCAGTCTGTCTTTAATTCCCAGTTGTGGAAGGCTGGTAACATAAGAAAATAATTTTCCTGATTTCTTGTGGTAGCTATCTAGTCTTTGATTTTTCCTTTATTGCTTCATGATGTTAAAAAATAAGTAATATCAAAGGACTTTGACAGTCTTCTTTGATCTTCACTTATCTCCAGAGAAACTGATCTTCTCCTATTAGTTATAGATTCCCTGGCTCCGAACTTTAGCTGAGCCATTCCTTGGCCTTGAGTTGAGGCTTCATTTCTTAGATTGGTGATAGCATCTCCATACCAAGACAAACATAGTAAGGAAAGTTCTGAGAATCCACCATTAGCCAGACATAATTCCTTGGATAATTCCTGTGCAAATCACAGTGACTGCTTACAGCCATCAGTCAGGTTCTCCATAGTCAATGTAATCCACCATATTGCTTCCAGTTGTGCCAATGGGTTTTGCCAATGCTTCTACAGATTTTGTTAATTATCTAATTTTGATTCCTTTAAAGCAATAATGTAGACACAATGTCCATCTTTATAGCCACAGCCTACTTGATCATAGTCAGAGCTTTTGCTATATTGTAAAGTAGGGATGAGAGGCAATATAGCAAATTACTTACTCAGGTGATAATTTGTTAAGTGCCTACTATGTGCTAGTATATACTAAGTAAGCTGCTAAGTGGCACGATGGATAGAGCACTGGGCCTAGAGTCAGAAAGATCCAAGTTCAATCGTGGCCTCAAGCATTTACTAGCTGTGTGACCCTGGGCAAGTAAGTCATTTAATTTCATTTTCCTCAGTTATAAAGATGGGGATAATACCAGCACCCAACTTGAAGGGTTGTCGTAAAGATCAAATGAAATATTTATAAAGCACTATAACATAGTGGTATATACACAGAGTAGATATATAAATGTTAGCTATTATTAGATGAAAGATTTCATTTTAAATGATTATTACTAATGTTAGTATTAATTCAAGGACTTCTTTTTGTGTTTGGAACTCTTTTGGCTTCTGCCTCCTATCAACCTTTTTTTCAGAATTATATTTTTAAGTGCTTAACATAAAATACATAGTAGATTATGAAGGAAATCAATGGTTACCAAAATGTTAAAAACATTTTATGGACCTCCCATCTCTTCATGGTCTGTGAACTCTAGATTTACAACCTCTGATCTAATCCAATCCCCTCATTTTCCAGATGAAGGTTTTTCATGCATAGTGTATCAGAGGTGAGATTTGAGCCAGGGTTCTTAGGCTCCAGAGCCAGAAGGAGCTCTCTTTCCAACTCTCCTTTGGGAAAGCCAACAAACCATAGATCTAGGTACATGGCTCTCACAGAGTTTAATCCACTTCTAGTTGTTCTTTTGGTTGGGTCCCCCCCCCATCCATTCTAAGACAATGGATCAAGTGGCATATCACCTCTGTATAACTGAATCTCCTTGGTTTAGAGTTGATTTAATCCACACCAATAAGCCATAATGGCAAATCTGTTTGACTATTCTTTATTGAGTAGGAGAGAACCAGTGCATGTAGTATGTAGTTTGTTATATTTTCCAGCTGCTACCCTAACATCATTCATTGTACCTTAGTAACATAACTCAGAAAATTCTCTTATGCAAGAACAGTAATGATTCAAAATTCTATAGGTTACCCAAGACTACATGCCATGAAGAATGTTAATGTGGCTGTATAGAATGAGGAACTGAAGTAGAAAGTTAATGGAACATTGACCCATTCCATGGCATATTTCCCCTGGGCTTTTCATAAAATAATGGGGCAGAGTCTAACATGACTTGAATCTCCAGGTGATATAAGGTATTTGATTTGTGCTTGCATCATGGCCAGGGACCATTGAAAAAGCATATTCACAGTTCACAACTCTTCACTGGCCACTCTTTATCTTTCTTCTTTGGAGCCCAGATGCCAACATAGACGGGAAATAAAAACAATCTCTTCCAAGTTATCTTTTTTCCTTGGAGGGGTGCAAATCATGAGAGAAGCTTCTGACATTTGTCATCATTCAGACATCAGGTTTGTGGCCTCAGAACTGGGAAGCCATGGTTTCAAATCCTCCCTCTGGCTATATGATCTTAGGTAAATCACTTCATCTCTCAATACTGTGGGCAACTTTTAAGATTGTAAATTGTATATTGGATTATTCGCTGGCCAGGAGAGAAGGGAGGGAAGAAAATCTGGAACACAAGGTTTTGCAAGGGTGAATATTGAAAACTACCTTTGCATGTATTTTTAAAATAAAAAGCTATTATTTAAAAAAAAAAGACTAGGTTGCAGAGAACACACATTGGTAGAAGAGATTGCCTCATTTGGGAGTTCCCTCTGTTAATAAAAGCACGGGTTTAGTCTCTTTCTGTAATTCAGCTAAATGCTAAAGGTTGTTTCTCCTCTTGGAGGACCACAGGTGATCTCATTGCTTTCTGCACTTGACACCATGGGTGAAAACCCCATGGTTCCACCTTAGTTATGGTTCTGCAAAATACAAGTTTTCAATAGCTTTTGCTTCCCATAAATTCCATCTTCTTATTCCCAGCCTCCCCTCATTCTCCTCCCACCCTCAACATTTTTAATCCTTTTTGTAAGAATGCATTTGCTCAGACTTAATTCATTATTCCTACTGAGAAGTCAGCAAAGTCTTGGGAACTTTTGATTCCTGATGGATGTGTTGTGTATGTATCCATTATGACTTGTCCCCTTTTGTGGTTTGTCTCCCCCCTCCTACCTCTTTCCATTTTAAATAGGGAAAAAATGTTTTTATTTGTTTGAGTATGTTGTCCATTGTAATATGCTAGATGACTGTACATTTTTCCAGCTTGGAAAAATGAGTCATGAGTTCTGTGACTTTCATTCCAATAGTGACTAGGTTCCTCTTGTGGGCCTGAGTAGTAAGAGTAATTCCCCACCCCAATTAACAGTGTATATCATCTTGTCAATTCTTGTTTGCATATTGTTTAAAGGGTAGTTGGTGGTGCAGTGGATAGAGCACAGAGCACAGGCTCTGTGACCCTGGCCAAGACACTTAATCTTTTCTTATTCCCTTCTTCTTTTCTTTATCTTTTCTTCTCCATTAAAATGTGAATGGGCCAAGTTTTTTCCTCCTTTCTTTGTATCCTCTGTGCTTAGCAGAATGCCTTGAAAATAGTAAGCACTCAATAAATGTTTGCTGGCTTGATTTGACTTTGAGAGTATGGCACCCAGCTTCTCCCTTTGATTTCTGAAGTATTGGTGGTTGAGAGATACACAAATCTCCCTCATTGAGTGGGAGAATCTCAGCTACAACACTGAGTCTGAAACCTGGTAGACTCCCTAACAGCTAGGACCCACTTGAGTACCCAGAAGTGTTGGAGAAAGGGAGATGAGACTCAATGTCTCTCCCCCTAAATCATTTCTTTCCACAAAAATTTTTATGTATTTATTTTTAAATTTTCAATAGTATTTTATTTTTCTAAATATATGTAAAGATAGTCTTCAGCATTCATTTTGTAAGTCTTTATTTTTCAATTTTTCTCCCTCCCTTAACTCCTCTCTCCCCAAGACAGCAAGCAATCTGATATGGGTTAAATATGTGCAATTATTTTAAACATATTTTTATATTTCTCATATTGAGCAAAAAAAATCAAATGAAAAATGAAAAAACCACAAGAAAGAAAAAAACAAACAAAAAAGTTGAAAATACTAAACTTCAGTCCACATTTAGTTTCCGTAGTTCCCTCTCTGGATGTGGACTGCACTTTCCATCCCAAGTCTATTGAAATTGCCTTGAATCACTGCTTTGTTAAAAAAAAAAAAAAAAAAGCCAAGCCCATCACAATTGATTTTGTTGCTGTGTACAATGTTCTTTTGGTTTTCCTTACTTCATTCAGTTCATGTAAATCTTTCTAGCAGAAATACTGGAATGCTTTGCCATTTCCTTTTCCAGCTCATTTGACAGATGGGGAAACTGAGGCAAATAGGATGAAGTGCTCAGAGCCATACAGCTGGTAAATGTCTGAGGTCAGAGTTGAACTCAGTAAGATGAGTCTTCTAGACTCCAAGTTTGGCATTCTATCTACTATGGTACCACCTAGCTGAAGTTGGAAGAATTTAATTTGTACCTTCCACAAGGACAAGGAGTCAGGAAGAGCTGAGTTCAAATTTGATCTCAGACACTTATCTTGGGTAGGTCACTTAACCTTTATCAGCCTCAGTTTCCTTATTTGTTAAATGAGGATAATAATAGTACTATAATCAGGCTTTTGGGAATCAAATGAGATAATTTGTAAAACACATCTCAAACTTTAAATTAAATTATAAAATTATTTTAAAATTCCAACTAATAATGAGTAGTGTTAATATCACTTATAATAAATACTATCAATTATCACTATTAAAATTTATAATACTTATTTCTGCTGTTTATAATAATTTTTATTCTTATCACCTTCATATTGTCAATGAACTTGCACCTTGCTGGGAAGAAAAACCTTACCTCTATACCATAACCAAGCCTTTTAATAGTCTCTGACTTGTGGTATCCTTGTGATCCACTCCATGGGAAAAGAGGTCTCATGTGACTAATGGTTTCTAAAAAGAGAAAAATAAAATCCAATAGAATATTAAATATTAAATTTAATAAGAGATTAAATGAAATTATTTATTAAAATACCAATGACGTGCAGTCATTCTTTTGGTATAAAAGTAGGTTTAAGTTTCCCCTGTTATTTTTTGAAATTTCTCTGGCTCTTACTTCCCATCTTTTATGCTGGTAACATCTCAGGTCTCCAGAACTATATTGTCATATATTATCTCACTTAATTCTCTGAGGTCTCCAGTAATATAGATAGAAAAGATGTTTTAGGGAGAGATATTTAAGATGAAGAGGATAGACCACTGAACTTGGAATCCAGCTGACTTGGGTTTAAATTCCACCTCCAGTGTCAAAGAACTAGAAATGGAGTGGGGAAGATGCCAATCAATTGGGGAATGGCTAAACGAGTTGTGGTATACAATAATGATGGAGCGCTACTACACTATAAGAAATGATGGATCTCAGATACATAACATTCCCTAGCTGTGTGACCCTGGGCAAGTCACTTAACCCCAATTGTCCCAGCAAAAAGAAAAAAAAGAAAAAAAAAGAAATGATGAGCAGGTAGAATTTAGAAAAAAAAAACATGAAAATATCTGAGTGAAGAGTGAAATGAGCAGAACCAAGAAAACATTGTATTCTGTAACAACAATTTTGTTTGAAGAATAACTTTGAGTGACTAAGGTATTCTGAATATTACAAATATTCAAATCAGCTACAAAGGATCCATGAAGGAAGATGCTATCTCAAGAAAAAAAAACTGATAAAAAAGTATGCATAGTATGATTTTACATACCTATATATGTAATACATATATATGTGTGTGTATCAAGTGATGGCCTCTACCACCGTCTATATGCCAGTCTCTTTCTGATTTTTTTTTTCTTTTTTGGTCTAGACCTATGCTTTCTTTCACTGGTATAAGGAGCCCCCATTAAGAAAACTCTCTGTACTAATACAACTCTG
Source organism: Myrmecobius fasciatus (assembly GCA_023553655.1). NCBI lineage: Eukaryota > Metazoa > Chordata > Mammalia > Dasyuromorphia > Myrmecobiidae > Myrmecobius > Myrmecobius fasciatus. The sequence goes on along the minus strand of JAJPUD010030949.1, from coordinate 1,056 downwards.
TAAGTATTGTGGATCATTGTTACCAAATTCAAATGGAAAGAATTCTTGCTGGCTAAGAGAACTACAAATTAACAGTATCTGTGCTGTATTGCATTTTTATTTATTTTGTTGGGGTTGATGGGAGAGAAACAGTTTGGAACTTAAAAATATTAACAAAAAATAAACTTAATTTTTAAAAATTTCACTTCAGATACTTGCTGGCTGTATGGCTCTGGGCAAGAAATTTAACCCCATTGTGTATCAGTTTCCTTATCTATAAAATGAGGTGGTTGGGCTCAATGGAGAAAGGAAGAGAGTAAGCATTTATGTAGTGCTCTCTGTGTCTGACACTGCACTAAGCAATACAAAAGTGGGTATTGTTATTGTCCCCAATTTGCAGATGAGGAAACTGAAGCAGATAGCCATTAAGTGATTTGCCTAATGTCACATAGCTAGTGTCTGAGAGTATATTTGACTTCCCTGACTCCAAGCCCAACACCCCGAGCCATTGTGTCACCAGCTGCTTCTGAAGTCCTCCCAGCTTTAAGTCTACAATCATATGGACTCTCTCTAACGATGCAGATGGACACCTGTTATGTCACTTAGTCCTAGAGAGTCTCCTGGGTCACTGAGAGGTGACCTCACAGAGGTAGTTAAGTATGTGAAGGCTGGATTTGGACAGTAGAGGCTCCAGTGTAGCTCAACCACAGTTTCTGAGAAGGGGATTCAGGCATAATAAGACTAGAAAGAGACATTATGATGTCTCTCATCAGTCAAAGGTAACCCCAGTCAAGGACATTGTCTTCCAGTTTTCTAATCCAGAGCTATTGGAAGTACATGAGCCCCATCCTAAAGTGAAGCTGGAACTACCTGAAGAAGGCTCATATACCACTGGGCAAGCATTTTTGGAAATGGGCAGGGATGGATGTCTTTATTGGCTCTACATGCAAAGGGCTGTGGGTATCACCTGCACCAGAGGGTTCCTGCTGAGCTTTGATGCTGGGGTGTAGCTCTTGTAGCTACTGTAACTACTCTCTTTGGTCCCCGGACTCTCCCAAACCCCCTGAAGTGAGAAGG
>JAJPUD010030947.1:0-12836 GCA_023553655.1 Myrmecobius fasciatus | reverse complement strand
TGAACCCATTTAGATCTTATCTTGGTATGTGGTGTTAGGTATGGGTCAAGCCCTAATTTCTTCCACACTAGTTTCCAATTTTCCCAGCAGTTTTTGCCGAATAGTGAGTACTTATCCCAAAAGCTGGGGTCTTTGGGTTTATCAAACACTAAATTGTTAAGGTTATTGCCTAGATTGTCCTGATAACCTATCCTGTGCCACTGATCGACTGCTCTATTTCTTAGCCAGTACCAAACGGTTTTGATGACCGCTGCTTTATAATATAGTTTTAGATCTGGTACAGCAAGGCCACCTTCATCTGCCTTTTTTTTTCATTAATCCCCTTGAAATCCTTGACCTTTGTTCTTCCAAATGAACTTTGCTACTATTTTTTCTAGATCTGTAAAATAATTTCTTGGGAGTTTGATTGGTATGGCACTAAATAAGTAGATTAGTTTGGGTAGTATTGTCATTTTTATTATGTTCGCTCTGCCTACCCATGAGCACTTAATGTTTTTCCAATTGATTAGGTCTGATTTTATTTGTGTGGAAAGTGTTTTGTAGTTTAGTTCGTATAGTTTCTGACTTTTCCTTGGCAGATAGATTCCCAAATATTTTATCCTATCATCTGTTATTTGAAATGGAATTTCTTTTTGTATTTCTTGCTGCTGAACTTTGTTGGTAATATATAAAAATGCTGATGATTTATGTGGATTAATTTTGAATCCTGCTACTTTGCTAAAGTTGTGAATTGTTTCTAGTAGTTTTTTAGTTGAGTCTCTAGGGTTCTCTAAGTATACCATCATGTCATCTGCAAAGAGTGATAATTTGGTTTCTTCATTACCTACTCTGATTCCTTTTATCTCTTTTTCTTCTCTTATTGCTAAAGCTAACATTTCTAATACAATATTATATAGTAATGGTGACAGTGGGCAGCCTTGTTTCACTCCTGATCTTATTGGGAATGGTTTTAGTTTGTCTCCATTACATATGATGCTTGCTGATGGTTTTAAATAGATGCTACTGATCATTTTAAGGAAAAGCCCATTTATTCCTATACTCTCTAGTGTTTTTAATAGAAAAGGGTGTTAGATTTTATCAAATGCTTTTTCTGCATCTATTGAGATAATCATATGGTTTTTGTTAGTTTGGTTATTAATATAATTAATTATGCTGATAGTTTTCCTAATATTGAACCAGCCCTGCATCCCTGGTATAAATCCTACTTGGTCATAGTGTACTATCCTGGGGATGACTTTCTGTAATCTCATTGCTAATATCTTATTTAAAATTTTTGCATCAATATTCATTAGGGAAATTGGTTTATAGTTTTCTTTCTCTGTTTTCACCCTACCTGGTTTAGCTATCAGCACCATATCGGTCTCATAGAAGGAATTTGGCAGTATACCTTCTGTCCCTATTTTCTCAAATAGTTTGTATAGTATTGGAATTAATTGCTCTTTGAATGTTTGGTAGAATTCACATGTAAATCCATCTGGCCCTGGAGATTTTTTCTTAGGGAGTTGGTTAATAGCTTGTTCTATTTCTTTTTCTAATATGGGGCTGTTTAAATAATTTATATCCTCTTCTGTTAACCTGGCCAATCTATATTTTTGTAGATATTCCTCCATTTCACTTAGATTATCAAACTTACTGGTATAAAGTTGGGCAAAGTAACTCCTAATTATTGCTGTAATTTCCTCTTCATTGGAGGAAAGTTCTCCATTCTTGAGACTAACAATTTGATTTTCCTCTTTCCTTTTTCTTATCAAATTAACTAAAGGCTTATCTATTTTGTTGGTTTTTTCGTAGAACCAACTCTTAGTTTTATTTATTAATTCAATAGTTTTCTTATTTTCAATTTTATTAATTTCTCCTTTTATTTTTAGAATTTCCAATTTGGTATTTAATTGAGGGTTTTTAATTTGTTCTTTTTCTAGGTTTTTTTTTTTTTTGGTTTTTTTTTTGCTTTTTGCTAAGGCAATTGGGGTTAAGTGACTTGCTCAGGGTCACACAGCTAGGAAGTGTCTGAGACCAGAATTGAACCCAGGTCCTCCTGACTTCAGTGCTGGTGCTCTATCCACTGCGCCACCTAGCTGCCCCTCTAGTTTTTTTTTAATAATAAGCCCAATTCATTGATGTTTTCTTTCTCTATTTTATGCAAGTAAGCATCTAGAGATATAAAATTGCCCCTTATAACCGCTTTGGCCGTATCCCACAAATTTTGGTATGTTGTCTCCTTATTGTCATTCTCCTGGATGAAATTATTGATTGTGTCTATGATTTGCTCTTTCGCCCATTCATTCTTCAGGATTAGATTATTTAATTTCCAATTAACTTTTGGTTTATTTTCTCCTGGCCTTATATTGCATGTAATTTTTATTGCATCATGATCTGAAAAAGATGCATTTACTATTTCTGCCTTTCTGCATTTGATTTTGAGGTTTTTGTGTCCTAACACATGGTCAATTTTTGTATAGGTTACATGGACTGCTGAGAAAAAAGTAAACTCCCTACTGTCTCCATTCAACTTTCTCCATAGATCTATCATACCTAACTTTTCTAACAGTTGGTTTATCTCCCTAGTTTCTTTCTTGTTTATTTTGTGGTTTGATTTATCTAATTCTGAGAGAGCAAGGTTGAGATCCCCTACTAGTATAGTTTGGCTGTCTATTTCTTCTTGCATCTCTCTTAATTTCTCCCCTAGGAATTTGGATGCTATTACACTTGGTGCATATATATTTAGTATTGATACTGCTACATTATCTATGGTACCCTTTAATAAAATATAGTTTCCTTCCTTATCTCTTTTGATTAGATCTATCTTAGCTTTTACTTGATCTGAGATAAGGATTGCTACGCCTGCTTTTTTTTGTTCACCTGAAGCATAATATTTTCTGCTCCAGCCTTTTACCTTCATCCTATATGTGTCACTATGTTTTAGATGTGTTTCTTGTAGACAACATATTGTGGGATTCTGATTTTTAATCCGGTCTGATATCTGCTTCCGCTTTATGGGAGAGTTCATCCCATTCACATTCACAGTTAGAATAACTAATTCTTTATTTCCTGCCATCTTATTTACCCAAGTTATGTTTTCCCCTTTCCTTTCCCCTTTCTCCCTTCCCCCCTCCTCAGTAATTTGCTTTTGATGACCCCCTCCCCCAAACAATACTCCACCCTTTAGGTCCCCTCCCCCTGTTTTTACTCCTTTCCCCTGATTCTTCTATTTTCCCTTCTATTAGTTTATCCCTTTCTTTTCCTCCTTTCCCTCCCACTTCCCTCTAGCAACAGACAAGTTTCTATGTGAAATCAAGTGTCTGATATACACTTTTAGAGCCCAACCTGATGAGAGTTAAGATTTACACAATGCTCATCTCCCTCCCCTCTTTCTCTCAATTATATTAGGTTTTCTTTGCCTCTTCAAGAGATGTTACCTTGTTTTTACCTCCTTTTTTAAAAGATCTTATTTTACCACTTTTTCCCTTTTTTCCCCAATATGACAACCTTTCCCCCTCTAGTTCTTTTTCATATTATCAAAGTAATATCTAGTTAATTATACCCCCAAACTTTAAATATCCCCCTAGTAAAAATAAAGTTCTCAAGAGTCCTTTCCTTTTACCTTTTTATGCATCTCTTGAGTTCTGTGTGTGGGTGTCAAATTTTTTGTTCAGATCTGGTCTTTTCATTAGAAATAGGTGAAATTCACCTATATCATTGAATGACCATCTTCTTCCCTGGAGGATAATGCTCATTCTAGCTGGTTAGGTTATTCTTGGTTGTAATCCAAGTTCCTTTGCCCTTTGGAATATCTGGTTCCAGGCCCTTCGATCCTTCAGTGTGGAGGCTGACAGACCCTGTGTGATTCTAATTATTGATCCTCGGTATTTGAATTGTTTCTTTCTAGCTGCTAGCAGAATCTTTTCCTTGGTGCTATAGTCCTGAAATTTAGCCATGATATTCCTTGGAGTTTTAATTCTGGGGTCTCTTTCAGGAGGTGATCGGTGAATTCTTTCAATGGTGATTTTGCCTTCTGATTCTACAATCTCAGGGCAGTTTTCTTTCAGGATTTCCTGGAAGATAGTGTTTAGATTCTTTTTTTCATCATGACTTTCAGGAAGTCCAATAATCCTTAGATTGTCTCTCCTAGATCTATTTTCTAAGTTAGTTGTTTTTCCTAGGAGATATTTCATATTTTCTTCTAATTTTTCATTTTTTTGTTTTTGTTTGACTGATTCTTGAAGTCTTATTGAGTCATTCACTTGCATTTGTTCAATTCTTATTTTTAAAGTGCTGTTTTCTTCAGTTACCTTTTTAAGCTCCCTTTGTAACTGGCCAATTTGTTCATTGCACTCTTTTTCTACTTCACTAATTTTATTTTTCAATAAATTGGTGTCTTTTTCATATCTCTTTTGCAGGGCATCATATCCTTCTTGCACTGACTTCAGTTTATTTTCCCATTTATCCTCCAGCTCTCTTTTGAGATTCTGTATGCAATCTTCCAGAAAGGCCTTTTGAAAAGGGGACCAGTGATGGTCCTTAATAACATCCTCTGAAGTTTTGTCTAAAGGAACCTCAGGATCTTGGGTCAGCCCTTCTCTGTCTCGATAAAAGCTGTCTATGGTGAGAGCTCTCTTTTGCTTCTTCACTTTTTTTTTAGACAGTGTGTATATCTCTTTAAGGTTTGGAAAAACTGCGGCTAAAGCTCTTTGCGCTGGGGCAATTTGGCGAATTAACTTAAGGTGCTGGACCAGTGGGGGCTAGGACTAAGTCCAAATTACTCCTTAAACAAGGCAAGTCTGCCAGAACACCTGCCCCCAATCCGGGCAGAGTGTCCCGAGTGCCTCAGATCAACTCCAGGTGTTTGGAGTTTGGAGTTTTTGCCACAATGAGCTGAGCTGAGTCCCACCCTCACTTCCGGCCTACACAGCTCTTTATCCCTCTGTCCAAGTTAGACAAACCTGATGTGAAGTTCTTCAGAGGTATCAGCAAGCAGTATCCAAGTATTTCTGAATTCGTTGACTTGAAGATCAGTTCAGAGGCTTATTTTATTGTTGATTTGAGAGAAGATGGGAGGAGACGCAGAAAGTCACCTTTTCACTCCGCCATCTTGGCTCCACCCCGCAGATGTAGAATTTCATAGGTACATCAAATTCCCAATGAGTAAACTCTCTACTAAAGCAGATGAACAATTGCCCTGAAACTTATTCTTTGCAGAGATTCTTAACCGTAAGCCCGTGGATTTATTTTTCTTTAACATTTTGATAACTATATTGCAATATAATTGGTTTCCTTTGTATTTATATGTGTATATGTGTATGTATGTGAGGGGCATATATATATATATATATATATATATATATATTGTATTTATATTTTGTGCATTCAAATACATTATTCTGAAAAGGAATCCATAGACTTCACCAGATTGTCAAAGGAGTTCCCGACATGGGCAAAAAAGTTAAGAATCCCTCTCTTAGAGAGTTGCCTGGGGACACATAGGAGTTAAGGAGCTTACCCAAGGTCACACAACCAGTAAGTGTCAGAGGGAGGACATTCTGTCTCTGCCATCCCTGTTCTCTATCCCCCAGTACAGACTGCCTCTTTAAAAATCTCATAATCATCAAAATACCTTTCAAGTAACTTCCTTAAAAAGAAAACCCCACAGAACCCTACTTTGATGGCAGGGAGGTTTTCCAAAGCTAAGCCTTCTGAAGAGTGTAAACTCTGGTATGTACTTCAAGCAAGGGTCAGGTGGAAAAGTTAATTATCTTGGTAGTCCAGAAAGCATCCTATAGCTGTTTTCCACAAAGATTCACTACTACAAAGTCGGCCAACAAGTGATTCAGAAATGGCAACTCTTAAAAACAGGAGCAGCATGATTCATATCAGCAAAGGGAATGTCCACACTGGTGGAATCAGCAATCTTCAAAGCACTGAAAGCAAACACTGTATAGCAAATGATAAAATGTATATCTTTGGGAATAATCAAGTTGAACTTTGTATTTCAACTTTTAAAGGTAACACAATTTCATTGAAACAACAACAACAAAAACTTTTATAGAACCAATCCCTCTTACTCTACTCCTTCACAAAGAAAAAAAAAGGGGATGGAGAAAGTCAGATATGGAGGACAGTGTGCTAATTTTGGGATCAGAAGTTGTGCTTTCAAATCATGGTTCTATTATTACCTGTGTGACCTTGGATGAGCAATTTAGCATTTCTGGACCATGATATGAAAATGAAGAGGAGAAGCAGAAGCAGAAAGAGATTATAAGAGAGCAAGCATGATATGGTTGATAGAAAAAGCCTGCCATAGATCCAGGAGTAGTTGGATTCAAAGCCCACCTTTGAGCCCTACTAGTTCTGTGAGTTTGGACACATTCTTATCTTTTCTATGTTCTAGGAAACAATCTAAAAGTATGAATTTCAGAGGAGGTGTCAATTCCCTCAGCTAGGAGTGCCTTGTAACAGGAAATCACAAGTAACCATCCTTATCTCTAATAACAAATGGTCAGAATTATATATTGGGGGCTTATTAAATTTTATAAACCAACAAATTACAAATCTTCCTAATATAAAGAAACCCCAAATATTCTTGGAGAATCGACAAATAAACCACTCTAGGAAGAACTAAGCATAGTCATAGGCAAAACAGTTTCCCACAATTGCTCATTTGTAATATCCAGCCATGAAAATTCAAGCATAATGTTTTTCATAGCTATTATTATATCAAATGCTCATAATCTCTAAAACACCTAGAATGAAAAGCTTTCAAAATATAGAAATCCAGTAGGAGAAATTAAAGTCATGAGAGAACAGGATGAAATAGGTACACATTATCCATCATCCTGGAGTTATCCAAAAGATAATTTCAGTTAATTTGCAAAAGGTGAGCTTAAATCCTAATGTTCTTATATTCAATTATTAATAAGTCATTTAACATTTCTGCACAATTGTCCATAACTATAAACGAATGATAAAATGATTGCAAATTGTCCTTGAACTATTTCTATCAGAATGACAGGAAGAAAAAAGTTAGAAAAATTAGGCAATAATAATAGTAATAGTAATGATGATGATAATACTAAAGATGGAGTTGATAAAAGTAGTTTACTTTTATGTAGTGTTTTAAGGTTTATCAAACACTGTGCAGATGTTATTTGTAGGGAAACCTAGGTGTGAAAACTCCCTCTACATCTCCCTCTACATATGCTAATGTCACCTGCAACCAGTAGGCTAAGAAATTTGCTGGAGGCACTGAGATTATTGTTATTGTTTAGTCACTTTCAGTCCATTTGACTCTCCTGTGATTCCATTTGGGGTTTTCTTGGCAAAGATACTGGAGTGGTTTGCCATTTCCTTCTCCAGTTTATTTTATAGATGAGGAAACTGAAGCAAACAGGATTAAGTGACTTGCCCAGGGTCACATTTCTGAGTTTCCACAAAGCACTGATTAGCTATCAACTCAAACAGGTGTTAGCTCTATTCTCTGCCCTCCTCCGTTCCCTCCATTCAATATCTTGCATTTCCTTGATATATATTTCATATATATTAATCTATGTGTGTGTTGTTTTCTCCCAGTAGAAGGTAAGGGCAGAGACTGTTGCATTTCAATTCTTTTTTTTTTATTAAAGCTTTTTATTTGTATAACATATGTATGGGTAGTTCCCCAACATTGATCTTTACAAAGCTTTCCATTACAAATTTTACCCCCAGTCCCCTCCCCTCCCCTAGATGGCAGGAAGTCCACTACATGTTAATAATGTTGGCATTTCAATTCTTATATCCTTAGCACTTAGCACTGTGCCAGGAACCTGGGAAGCACTCACAAATGCTTGTTGAATTGAATTGAATTGCATTCTCAAGTCCAGAACATTCAGAGGTCCAGTTCAGACTATTGAGGGAAAAAAATCCTGCCAATTTTTGCATCCAGTGGAAAAAAAAATGAAAGTGGGATTCAGAGAAAATCATTGTAAGAGGAAGTTCAAATTGCTTTCAGTTCCATTTCCAAGAAGAATTTCAGAAGAGGAGGGGGGCGAAAATCAAACCAAGAATTGGAGACTAATGAAAGAAAAAGGAAATAAAGATTCTGGAAACTAACTTACAGAAGATATTTCTCAGACTCAAAATAGATCTGACCTTAGGATTGTCTTCAGAAAGGCCAGAACAAATGAAGTCATCATATATAAATTGTTCAGCCTTATGAATGTGACTCTGCACTGGGGCAAGGGACACTAATTGGCTAATAAAATGTGCTTTTTCCTTCCTTAGCTGAATGTTTTGCTACAAGTCAGATTTTGGAACTCTCAAATTCACTACAATCTTATAAACTATTCACTATATTTCAATATTATAGATCTCTCAGATGAAAAATTGGGGAAAGAAACAGTCTTGTCTCCAAGAAAAGTACTAGAGTCTGAAATGTCCTATGTATATGTGTGAACACACAGACATATTACATATACATATACATATACACATACATATACATATGTTTGTGTGTTAGTCTACAGATTGTTGTTTTTTCCCTTTTCTCTGCCTGTGCCCGCCCCTTCTCTGTCTGCCTTTAAATCTCTCTCTCTCCCCTATTCACTACAGATCATGCCAAATGTTTGTCTTGGATTGTCCACATCCCAGCAGTTTACCCATTACTAGGGTCATCTTTCCAGACCTTTTCCCCAGTCATCCTCTTGTTATGAAATGTTACACACGCATTATGGACTAAGTATCTAGGCTTCTCTGTACTACCAGGTAGAGTAGGAGATACAAGAAAAGTAAGCAATCCGCAGCCCCTCCCTCAAGGAACTGACAATTCCATGAAGTAAATTGGCCTGAATCTGAGAACAACACATATGACTGGTTTTATACCGAAGAGAGTGGACAAACTGTAGGAGTTCTGAGATGTGGCAGTGATCAAACTGAGGAGGGGCAGAGGATTGCAGGAGGCCCTAAAGGAAGGGATTGTGTATAGAGAGGAGGAGATGGTGAGCATAGGGCTGGGGGAGTGGGGAGGAGGGGAAAGAAAGAGAAAGAATAGTGTGGCTGCCCTGGAATATTCATGTTGGGGAACATGTCTGCATCAGGATGAAAATGTTGGTTTCCACATATAATAGAGCCAAATAACATTGTCCATCATAGTAAACATGAGTAAATCATATGTAATTTGTCTAATCCATTACAAGAGCAATTATTTCAGTCATGATTTTTCAGAATAGTAAAACAAAACCCTCATAGAATCACAGGATATGTAGAATACTGGAGCTAGAAGGGACCTTTGAAGTCATCTAGCTCAAGGCCTCCATTTTCTACAGAAGAAAACTAAGTGCCAGAGAAAAATAAGTGATTTGCTTCCAATTGGATAGTTCATTCACAAGTCGAAGAAAAGTCTGTGGAGGGAAATTGTCATAGATTACATTTGAACACTGCATGCAGCCTATCTTGTCCTTTTGCAAATAGGCTAGCCCAGCCTGCCAGGATGAAAAGAAAATAGCAGTGTTGTGCTTGGTTCTGCCACATGGCTAAGGAACATCACTGGAGCAATAGACCACAATAGAAAGAATACTGAGCTTGCAGTCACGGGATCTGAATGCAAATAGTAGCTCTCCTACTTACCATCTACTGATGTAAGTCATTTTTGTCACTGGGCCTCAGATTTTAGGCCTTTGGGGGGATAGAGCAAAAAGCAGAGCTGATTTATGTCTAAATTCTTTACCATCTTTTTATTCTTCTCTGGCAGTTATATGGTACAGGGATCAAAATGCTGGATTTGGGGTTCAAAAGACCTAAATGCAAATGCTGCTTCACTTACTTGTTATGTGATTTAACCCACTCCTATTTCCCATTTGTGAAATGGGTATAATAGTAATACCTACCTCAAGGATCAAATGAAACCACATCTCTAAAGTCCTTTACAAACCTTAAAATGTAATAGAAATATTAACTATTATTATTAATTGCTACCCTGTGAGTATGATCCTTGAAACAAATTCCTATTAGCTAAATTTCACTACCAAAAACCAATGTGGAAATTTAGTGAAAGTACTTTTTCCTATCACATTTTTCTACTTCTGTTCAAGTCTTCTGTGACTGTAAGGGATTTTATATAGAAAGAAATACTTTATATTTGTTTTTTAAATTCAAACTCATTCACCTGATTACCAAGGCAGCCACCTGTGTCTTTGAGGAATTAGAAAGGAATGGGACTAAGCCAGTGGAAACCAGTGGAGTGAGGATGAGAACATTTTCCTCTGGTGACTTAGGTAAGCAAAATTAACCTGGAGACAAAGATAAAAATCTTTGCTTTCACTGCAATTTGCTCAGGTAGAGAAAGCTGAAATCACATAAGTAGAAGGAATAAAGCTTTAGAAGCCCAGAGGAAATGTCAGGTATTTATAAAAATAAATCTTGAGCAGAAAAGAATTTGAATAATTTTTCAGATTCTCCTGAAACAGGCCATTCAAAATATTTGTGACTGCTATTAAGCTGTGCTGTTATGAAAATGCAAATTTGGGTTTGTCTCACTCAATTGGATTTAGAAGATTATAGACCTTTTAAGAACCAAAAAAAAAACGGGAAAATTATTTGATTAGTTCTTCATGAAAGATGACCTCCAGGAGACTTACTGGGGTGGCAGCTTCAGAAATCCTTTACACAAAATATTTCTCAAACAGTTTTCAACCAAAAGACCCTTCTGGGCTCCAAGCCACTTAAGCAGAGGTGAAAACAACAGGGCTGAGATAGCTTGGAACGAACTAAGGAATATCCACATTCACAAAGCAAAGTTTCAGGGCCTGCTTGGGGGATATTTTTGGAGAAAGACAATAAAATAAGACATTCAAGGACAAGGAGGTTTTTTTTTTTTAAACACTGAAAGCTAGAAATCACAATTTGTTTGAGAGCCCTCCAGAAGACCTCAGTTATTTCTCATGTGGCCTCTGTAAATCTAGTATTGAGATTTTCTTCAAATTCTGGTCAGTTGGCCTGGCCCTTTTGCAAACAGGCAAACCAGTTTGCATTTGGACCAAAATTCACATCCTAAGAATGATAGATCAAATAGTAAAGGTAACACAAATAAGGGAACACACAACAAAGCAAATTATTTTCCTTTCTTTTAACCTCAAAAGGTTCAACTGCATTTCCATCTGGCTTGTACTGTTTTCTCTACCTGGGATGCCAATTCCCCCACTTCTCTGCTAATTCAGACCTGACACTCTCTTCAAGGCCCAACTCAAAACATAGATTGCCCCAGTATGGCAAAACAATGGACATTCGATTCATAATGAGTTTCTAAAGGAAATTAAGATATTTTGAGGAATGTCCCTCACTTCTGAGTGAAAATTGGTGAAGGTGCCTCTGAGTCCAGACAAAGAGAGCAAGAACTCCTGGATGGGAGATCCACCTTTGACACTCACTAGCCCTGTAACTATAAGCAACTCATTAACTACTCTACCTCAGCTTTTCCAGCTGTAAAATGGGGGCCTCATAGGGAGGCTATTAGGTAAGTGCTTTGTAAATGGTAAAGTAGCACATAAAGGGGAGTTAATTGCTTCAATCACCAGGGGAAGACACCTGAATGCAGTAAAAAGCTAAGAAATCCTCTGTTGTAAACCATATGATTACATTTAAAGTAAGGCTTCCTGTCCTGAGGCCCATGGTTAAATGGGGGAGCAGGGAACAGTATGGGGAACGTGAAGAAATCACATGTTTATATTCACTAATCTTTTAACTGAAATTTAGCACTTCATTCAATTATTTTAAAATATCATTCTGAGAAGAGGTCCATATTTTACCAGATTGCCAAAAAATCTTAAGAACCTTTAGAAGACAAGCCCTGTCAAATAACTATGGAAATTAGCAAGTAAAACCAAAAAAAGTCTGGTTTGGGGTTTAGAAAAAAAAATCTTATCCTTATAAATTTCTTATTCAAAAAATACTTACTGAGAATCTGTGCCAGGCTCCATGTTAGGTGTTTTTTTTTTTAATTAAAGCTTTTTATTTGTATAACATATGTATGGGCAGTTCCCCAGCATTGATCTTTACAAAGCTTTCCATTACAAATTTTACCTCCAGTCCCCTCCCCTTCCCTAGATGGCAGGAAGTCCACTACAAGTTAATAATGTTAAAGTACTTGACAAGTTGTCATGCTAGGTGTTAAATGACAATATACAATGTACAATGACAAATAAGACCCCTGAATTTAGAATTGGGAGAGAAGAGGGAAGGGGAAGGAAACAAGTATTTATTAAATACCTACTATGTCCAGAGCAGAGGCAGCTAGGTTGATCAGTGAAGAGAGGGCTGAGCCTTGAGGCAGAAAGGACTGAGTTCAAATACAGCCTCAGACAATCACTAGCTATGTGATTGGGAGCAAGAAAACCCCATTCAGGGTCATAAAGTGTCAGAAGTGACTGACCAGACTAATCAATAATGTGCCAAGAACTGTACTAAGCACTTTTGCAAACATGATCTCATTTGATTCTCATAAGAACCAAGGGAATTAAATGCTTTTATTATCCTCATTTTACAATGGAAGAAACTGAGTCAGAGATTTAAGTGACTTGCTCAGGTATACACAATTAGTAAGTGTTTGAAATTGGATTTGAGTTCATCTTCTCAAATCTAGGGATAAATTTCACTTCTGCTTATTACTAGCAGTATGAACTTAGACGAATAAATCACTTCCCTTCACTCAGTCTCAATTTCCACATCTGTACAACCAGAAAATTAGACTAGATAACCTTTAAAAGCCTTTCTAGCTCTAACTTTCTATGATCTTAAGATAATAGTTCTTTCTTCCCTATCCTCAGGAAATTTATAATCTTGTCAGGAAGAGATAAAGGACCATATATATATAT
>JAJPUD010030946.1:0-12836 GCA_023553655.1 Myrmecobius fasciatus | reverse complement strand
TTTTTATTTTCCAGTGAGTTGGTGATTTTTTCCAATTCACCAGTTTTGTTTTTCAATGAACTGTTTTCTTTTTCCAATTCACCAGTCCTATTTTCCAGTTTTTGATATTTCTGTTGCCCTGATCTCAATTTATTTCCCCATTCTTCTTCTAGCTCTCTTTTGAGATTCTTAATGCAATCATCCAGGTAAGCCTTCTGAAAGGGAGACCAACTTAAGTCTGCCTTTGTGGCTTCATCTGGGATTGTTTTCATAATGTCAGGATCTGGGGACTGTTCTATTTTTTCTCCGTAAAAGCTTTCTATGGTGAGAGCTCTCTTCTGCTTCTTGCTCATGGTTTAAAGTTGGGATATTGGTCAAAAACAGAGAAAACTGCAATGATTTGTATTTGCCCTGGGGCAGTTTGCCGAGTTGACTTCCGGTCTGAGGCTGGTGGGGCTAGACCACGTTTTCAGTTTCTCTAGATCCACCCTTTACCAAAGGCAGATCTGTCAAAGCACCTGCCCGCAAGCAGAGCAAAGTGGCCCAGGCGTCTCCCAGGGGCTTCCTGGGTGCCTTAAATCCGGCCCTCTATCGCAGCCCTGACTTCCGCCCCGGCTGGAGTCTGATCGCGACCAGCAGCCGATTTCCCCTGAGGCTAACCTTCTCCGGAGTTCTTTCCAGGTAGATTTTTGATAGAAGTGCGTTGTAGTCCAAATGTTTGGTGGAGCCTTCACTCACAAACCAGTTCCAAGGCTCACTTTGTCTGGGTTTGAGGGAAGGTCCCAAAGGAGTTCACAGAGAAAGCTGTCCGCAGTTCGCCATCTTGGCTCCGCCCCCACTAAGAGTTAGTTTTAGGAAAAAGCCAAGAAAATAGATAAACCTTTAGTTAATTTAATTAGAAAAAAAGAAAGAGGAAAATCAAATTGTTAGTCTCAAAAATGTTATTCTGTCTTAAACAAGAATCTCTGACTAAAGACTCATTAGTGATCACCCAACCATCCTATATAAATAGAGAATGATCATAGAGTCCCACAATATCTCTTTACTCTCCAAGGAACAATAAGATTGTCTTGTTCTGAAGTAGCCATTAGTTTCACTATTTCTTGGGAAAGCACATGAATCTCATACACTAAATAAAAAAGTAATGGTGCATCCACCACAGCAGAAGCAGTGTTCTATGTGTCTTTTGGTCCTATGCTCCTATCAGCTAATCATTCCAATAGTAAAATGTATGATAATGTCAACATACTCAATGAACAGAGTTGGCTGTTAACATAAAATAATAGAAAATGAGAGGCTTGATCAATTTTTTTAAATTTAATCAGATTTGATCAATTCAAATCAATTAACTGGCTTAATAATTTTTTGACTCTAGGTGAATTCAAGAATATCACTCCTCCTGGTTTTTGTGGGTAAGCAAAACTTCTTGAGGTCAGGATGTCTTACTTTTTGCTTCTATTGTATTTCCAGCAATTATCCTTCATTTCAATATTTATCCTTGCCCCCATTTTAGCCCTCACCATTGCTCTGACAATTTGAAACATCATGCCTGGTATAATATAAGCACTCCATAAACTTTTTTAATATGATATACTTTCTTAAGAGAAAAGGTAAGAGAGGGTAAACAAATATTTAAATAGTGCTTACTACATCACAGGTACTATGCTATGAATTTTCATAAGTATTATATCATTTGATAAATGTGGAAATATGCTTAGAAGAATTGCACATGTTTAACATATAATGGAATACTTGCTATCTAGGGGAGAGGAGTAGAGGCAGAAAAATTTGAAATGCAAAATTTTGCAAGGGTGTATGTTGAAAATTATTTTTTCATGTATTTTGAAAATAAAAAAAAAACGATTATTCTTTTAAAAGTATTATGTCATTTATTCCTGAAACAATAGGTGCTATTATTATCCCCACTTTACTTTTAAGAACAAAGGTTAAATCCATTTGCCCAGGATACTGTAGCTAGGGTCTAAGATTAATTTTAAATTCAGATCTTCCTAATGAGAAATGTAATTTTCTCTTACAACTGCTTTTGGCCTGGATCTCTTCCTTTTCTTCTTTCCAGAATACACAGGTTATCCTCAGACTATCAAAAGAGTGACCCAGAGCTTCAATAACCTCATGTTGGGAGAGAGACTGTTGACCTTGCTAAGGAATTGGTAACAGTGATTGCCTTTTTGTTCCATAGATTGCCTGACTTTTCTGATTGTGCAACTGTGGAGAGGTGTGCTGTTATTTCTATTTCTCCCCAGGATTGTGAATTTTCTCACAGGACTCAGCCTGAGTATAAATGCTGAAATTTCCAATGAAAGAATTGGTTAGTGTCAAAAAGAGATGGCTAAGAAGGAAGAGAGGTCAGCAGCAGGAATGATTATTGTTGTCTTCACATATTTGAAACACTGACATGTGGGAATGGCATTTTATTTATTTTTCCTGGGCCCCCTATGGAGCAACAGGTGAAGACTGAAGAGTTCTCAGAAAGGAATAAGGTCTAGTTAGAAAAAGGACTAGCAAACAACAGAATTTGTGATTTCATCAATTAATTATAATATTTTGTATGAGGAAACTTTCTCTAGTACAATTATATCATCACCTTTTCAAAAACTCAGAATCTTGGAGAGTATTGTAGAACATTAGAATTTAAGTGACCTCCCCAGAGTTGCAGAGGCATCACGAGTCATAGACATGACTTTTACTCCTCTCCTCCTGCCTTCAAGGCTAGGTTTAAAAAAATAATTTTAAAGTATTCATTTTTTCCAATTGCATGTAAAAACAATTTTTAACATTCATCTTTTGAAAAATTTTGAGTTCCAAATTTTTCTCCCTCTTTTTCCTCCCTTCTCCCAAACATGGCAAGATTATACATATGCAATCATGTTGTGAGAGAAAAAAAATAGTAAAAGAGAAAAACACAAAAAGAAGTTAAAATAGTATGCTTTGATCTGCATTCCAAATGCACAGTTCTTTCTCAGATGTAGATGGCATTTTCCATCATGAATCTTTTGGAATTGTCTTGGATGATTATATTGCTGAGAAGAGCTCAGTCATAGTTGATCACTACACAATGTTATTGTTACCATGTATAATGTTCTCCTGGGTCTCCTCATTTCACTCAGCATCAGTTCCTGTAAGTCTTTCCAGGTTTTTCTGAAACCCACAAAGAAAATTTTCTATTCTCTATATCAGATGTGTCAGAAGTTTAGCCCCTGAACCCACAATAACCAAGTGTTAAGTTAATTAGATAAAAAATATGACTAACAAATATTTAATAAAATAAATTTTAAAATAATAAAGGATATATACGTATATATATCCTTATATTTTAAAGTTGTCAGTGTGCCAACCTGCAGACATCCTTATGGATGGCTTAGTAAACCCAGTTTCTATTTGAGATTGATACCACTGCTGTCTATAATACACAGTATACAATGCTGTATAGCAGGATAGATTATTACAATGTGCTGTAATAGTTCCTACCTAAGCAGGTAGAAGGTGTACCACCTCTCTTTCCCTCCTCCCTCCCAAAGATAGCAAGATTATACATATGCAACCATGTAAAACACATTTGCATATTAGTTATGTGTTGAAAGAAGAAACAGAAAAGGAAAAAAAATACAAAAAAAGATGAGAAAATAATATACTTTGATCTGCATTCTAATTCCATCATTACTTTCTCTGCATGTGGATGGCATTTTCTATCATGAATCTTTTGGAATTGTCATGGATCATTGTGTTGCTGAGAAGAGCTAAGTCAATCATAGTTTGATCATTGCACAATGTTATTGTTACTGTGTTATTGTTATTATGTATAATGTTCTCCTGGTTCTGCTCACTTCACTCAGCATCAGTTGATGTAAGTCTTTCCAGGTTTCCAAGTTAGGATAGAGCAAAGGCACTAAAACAGGAGGACATGAGTTTAAATCTGGCATCAAATACTTACTGTGAAATCCTGGACAAGCCATTTAAGCCTTTTTGCCTCAGTTTCCTCATATATAAAATTAACTGGAAAAGGAAATGGCAAACAACTTCAGTATTTCTATCAAGGAAATACAAAATGGAGTTACAAAGAGTCAGACATGACTGAAAAACAATTGAATAATAACAATGGAAGAAAGTAAGGAAATATAAGGTCGTGTGTGTGTGTGTGTGAAATTCCAGTAAAACAGGATAAAAAAAATTGAAGATGAAATAGAAAAGTGTGGTTCTGATAATAAGCTTTTCTTAATTTGTATTTCTGAGTAGGGCCAAGCCAATCCAAATCTACTTTGATCTTCTTCATTTCTTCATTCAATATCCTGGGATCTTCTAATCCTTTCAACTAAAATTTGGGGGTGGAAGAAAGTAATGATATTTATTTATTTATTTTTGCTTTTTGCTGAGGCAATTGGTGTTAAGTGACTTGCCCAGGGTCACACAGCTAGGGAATGTTAAGTGTCTGAGAACAGATTTGAACTCAGGTCCTCCTGACTTCAGGGCTGGTGCTCTAACCACTGGGCCACCTAGCTGCCCGAAAAGTAATGATATTTAGAGTATAATAATGGTAATTGACATTTATATATTCATGATTTGAAAAGCAATTTACCTGTTTACATTTATTTTACATTATTTACATAATTCTTTCCATATTTTCCATTACTTACATCATTTAATATTTACAAAAATCTTGTAAAGGAAATAGCTCATGTATTTTTATCCCAGTTTTTCAGATGAGAAAACTAAGATTGGGATCAATTAAGTACCACACAAGGGGTCACTGGGTAACTTATCACGTGGCATTTGAATCCAGGAAACCCAGATGAACTGGTTAAGAATCAGTCATAAGCCCACTGGCCACATGATGTTTTCCTTGCTATAAAGGAGGACTTTGGGAATTTGTCAGAGTTTAAAATAGAGTGTCTTTTTAGAATTCATTTTGCCTGGGGAAATGGATGGATGGTTTAGCATAATAGAAAAAAATGAAGTCTGTATTCTTCTCCTTCTGCTCTTCTCAATATGTTCTGCCCTTTGTCACTATATCACACCATCATATCTCCCGCTCTTTCACATGCCTTGTCTCTCATTCCCCCAAGCTATTTCCTGCTTGTTGCTTTCTCTGTCTGCTATGATTTCATGAGATAAACATGATTTTTGAGAGCCTTCATTCATTTCTATGGGCTCTCATGTAAATTGACCTGAATGCATCATGTTGGAGGCTGATTTTACACAAACTATGATCTCCGGTGGGTAAAACAAACAAACTGAAAAGAAATGGGTCCTGTCATTTTAATACCTCTGAGTCTTCTTTTACGTCCTACCTTGTTTGGTATGGAATGGGGCCAGCACTGATAGAAAGGTCTTTCTATCCAAGGGTAAAGAATTCCATCTTTTCTCCTTCTCCATCAACAAGCACTTATGCTCTTAATGAGTTGCCTAGTAGACTTAGAGGTTAATTGACTAACCAGTGTCACCCAGTCATTATGTTAGTGGATGGTCTTGAAACTAGGTCTTCCTAGCTTGGAAGTCACTATTTTATCCACTGTCCAATACTTAAGTGAAATGTGGCAGGAATATAGATTAATTTCATTGTCATGAAAAACTTCTATCAAATAGAACTTTCTAAAAATGGAATGAGTTGCCCCATGACAAGCTCCCCAAAGCTCTTTAAATAAAATCTTTGAGGACTGTTTGCAAAGTACATTGTACAAATTGGGCTGCAGGTAGCTCCCATCTCTAAGAATTTTCCACTCTAGGGGCAGCTAGGTGGTCCAGTGGATAGAGCACCAGCCCTGAAGTCAGGAGGATCTGAGTTCAAATCTGGTCTCAGACACTTAACATTCCCTAGCTGTGTGACCCTGGGCAAGTCACTTAACCTCAATTGCTTTAGCAAAAAGCAAAAAAAAAATACACTCTAATTTGTGACTTTCTTCTAGTGTTAGTGGTCTTAGTATGTTAGGAACTGGAAATACTCTCTTTCCTTTTAAAACAACTCCAATATCATCTAATCCTTGTTGTTACTCAATAATACCTGTCAATAGAATCCCTACCATTCTCAATGCTGGAGTTGTTAACTATTAACTTTTCTTTCCTTACTAAATGAAAGAAAATCATCATCTTCAGCTTCTTACTTATCTCTATTGCTCAAAATTCGGTTTTTCTTATTTCAGCTCTTTCTTTTTCAACTTGATTATTGGACTTGTAAACCTCTTCATTTTCAGTTTAATTTAATTCAATATTAATTATCTAGTCTCAGTTGCACTCTAGGGATATAAAGACCAAAACAAACATTCTCTGTGCTCCGGAACTTTACATTCTGCAATGGAAAACAACATGTACATAGATAAATAAACATAAAATATACACAAAGTAAATGGGTTGGGTGGAGGGCAAGATCAACTAGGGAAATTGGGAAAAAGTTTTTATTTATTATGAGTTAGTGCTTATCCTGAACCTTGATTGAAGTCAGAGATCATTAGAGGCAGAGGTAAGGAAAGAGAGTATTGTAAGTATGATAAACATCTTGTGCTAAAATATAGAGGTGAAGATGCCCAGATTAAATGTAGGGTGGGGTGACTGGCTGTAATATATAGAGGCAATAATTTAAAAAAATTAAGTCTAATTAAATAGATTGAAGCCAGCCTTTAAATATCAGGCAGAGGAGTTTGCATTTTACCCTACCAGTAAAAAGAAACCCTTGAAATTTCTTGAGCAAGGGAGTGTCATGGTTAAATCTATTCTTAAGAAACATCACTTGTATCATGGACAAAGGAGGGAGAGATGTTAGGTAGGGAGATTAAGCAGGAGATTATTGCAATAACACAGAAAAGGCATAAGAAGAACATAAATTTTAGTGGTGGCTACATTAATAGAGAGAAAGGCACAGAGTAAGGTGTGAAAGTATAATTGTTAGGAAATGTGACTGATTGGATATCCAGGATACAGGAGGATGAAGAGGAATCTAAATGGCTCCAAGGTCACTAACCTTAAGCATTTCAAGAATAGTGATGCTTTTGAAAGGAGTTAACCTAGTTTGAGGGTAATCAACTGGCATTAAACTCATTGGTTAGTTAGAGGAATGTGTACTCCAAACATATGAAGACTTTCCCTGGATTTGTACAATCCTGTCTCACTTAAATCAAATTCATGCACAAATCTAGAAATTGCTCCATGATGGCATTGGTTCTTCAAATTGAAGGGCATATAACGAGTTTACAATGGCTAAGAATGGGCACAAAATGAAGAAAAAGTATGGGTTATTCCAAATGGTAGAGAATGACAAATTATATCATATTCTTAAAATAAATATCCTCCACTCACTTTTTTTCCTTGATGTGGCTAAAGCCCAAGGATTGTATTAAGGACCAAAAGTTTGTTTCTTACCTGAAAATGACTTTCTGAGGATGCTTTGCATACCAGCATCACACTAAAGTGATATCCTGTTGTTAAGTCATTTTGGTAAGACTCTTTATGACCCCATTTCTTGTCAAAGGACTGGTTTGCTATTTCCTTCCACTTTTTTTTTTAACAGATGTGAAACTTAGTCAACTAAGGTTAAGTGGCTTGCTAAGCAAACAGAGATAGTATATGTGAAGTCTGATTCAATTGATCTTCCTGACTCTAAGTTCAACACTCTATACACTGCAAAACTAGCTGCCCATTTTGACATGGAAACCCAGAAAATTATTGGTAAGATCAAATTGAGTAATCAGTCTTTCTTCCTGTGGAGAAACTCTTTCCTTTGCCTGTCTTTGCATTTGCATTTCTTATTTATTTAGTGATTCATAATTTAACAAGCTTTTTCTCTGGGATTGGCAAAGGTCCACATACTTTTACAGAAACACTCTGGTGGAATGGAGTGGAGAAAGCAATGGATGGACCTTAAAAAGTTCTATTGAATTCCCTGATCACTGATATTGAAACATGCAAACAAACTTACCCTTATGCCAAGGTGTGAGCTAAGTTAATGCAGCAGGGATAAGAAAGGCAATTTGCCTCTAACTGAAGGCCAAAGGTCTTAAAGCTTGGGAGTGTGGGAACTTTTCGGAAGTGAGAGATGGTCCCATCTGGCTTCATTAGTTCCAGTGCTGGCCTGGAACTGCAATACTTGTCCTTTACATGGAGGCTTAAGGAATTAATAAACCGTGACTCATGACAGCAAGAAGCCTAGATGGTGAGTTGTGCCTTCTTTGGTTCCCCTTCCTCGGAGTCTGGTGGGAGATTTCTCCTCATTTACTTTCATCTAGTAACTGGCAAATAACTCCTCCCTTCTAAGAGGCTGCCACTATTTTAGTAGAGATGGATTCAGGTAGACAAATATCCTGTTTTATGGGCTTTTCCCCTTTCTGAGAAAGATCTTCCTCTTCATCTTCACCTCTTGGTTCCCCCGGCTTCTTTTAATTCTCAAATTCTACCTTCTGTAATAGGTCTTTTGTGATCTTTCTGTCCTACGCCAAACAGAATAAGATGACCTCCCATTTCCATTGTACATATTATCTATGTAGAGATTAGTTTACATCTTGTCTCCGACATTGGAATATAAACTACATAAAGACATTGATGTATTTATGTCCTTTTCTGTATTTCCAAACCTTAGAACAGGACCTGACATCTAAAGTACTTAATAGATACTTATTCACAGACTAACTACTTGGAGGAACATATAAATTAGAAAAGAGAATTCATTAGACATTTTCATAAAGAAAAGTAATGAAAATAAAAAAGTCTGAAAGAGGTAAGACTGTGTATTTGAACTTGTCATTGCTTACATGGGAGGAAAGTTGGACCTGCATTTTTCTTAAGTATCTTTTTCTGATTAGAAATAGCAATTTCAAAAAAAAGTTCATTTTTTTTCTTTTGCTCAGTAAATTACTTTGGTTGTAAATTCAACTTTGTTTTATGGTTATTATAATAGAAATAGCAACAATTGACACATATGTAACTCAAACTTTAAAAACATTCATTTTAACCTTGACATCCCTGTGATATAAGTACAAATTATACTCATTTTATAAAAGTGGAAAATATTGTACAAATATTTCAAATAACTTGGCCATGTACATACAGTTAGAAAATATCAGGTCTTCTTTTTTTCAAGTATCAGGTTTTCTTGACTTAATTCTATCCAATAGTTTCAGAAAACTAATGTCTTATTTTGACAATGGAAATGTCCATTCCACCAAGGCAAGGTCATAAAAACAATTTGAGTTCACCCCTATTTTGGAGTAGATATATTCCTAGACATTACTTCTTGGTACAGGCAAATGAACCTAACAATATGTCAATATGTGAATGATTGTGGAAATGTTTAAAACAGAATAAGAGTCTGACTTAACCTAGTCCATTCTTCTACACTATTAAACCTTTGACTTTTAACAAGTTGGAAGCAGGACAATGCTGTGAAAAGAGTGAGAAACTTGAAACCACATGATCAGCTGTTGAAATTCTGGCTCTTCTATTTACAGTTATCCCTTCCACATCATCACTTTCCCCAACATGACTTTGATATAGCATGGATTGTCACAAGAAATTGAATGGGAATTTGGGGGATGTTTTGTAGAAGCTGCAGGTGACAACTGAAGGCCAGCATATAAGATAGAAAAGGTTTAGAAATTCAGAAATTCAGTATATACACATATAATTGCAAAATGTCAAAATATTTCATCCTTTAATTCCATGATAATTCAGACTCTTTTGGTAGGAAAGGAGAACAAAAAGTTTTTATGGGAACTTTCCAGATCAGGGGGATGCTTCACTCTTAATTCCTGTGATGTGAAAGGGATAACTATACTACTTATATATTTTGTGTCATTTAATCAATCTGGACCTCAGTTTCTTAATCTGCAAAATGACAGGATTAGATTAGATATATTTTAAAATCTCTTTACATCTCTGGATCCTATGCTTCATAATAAGGAAACAGAAAAAAATTGGTCTTGGACAGGTGGTGTATAAAAAAAGCATTAACAATATTGGTGAGAACTTTGCCAGTTGGAATTATGCCTGAGTGACAACACAGTATCTGTAAGCAGAGACCTTATTACCAAAATGAATTCCCAACATGCCAAAATTAAAGTATTGGAGAGAAACACAAAAATAGATTTCCAGGACACAGATCATCATATGCTGCAGAAAAAAGGAATTCAAGTTCATTAAATGTGTTAGCATACAAAACTAATTCCTTATAATTGAATGAACAAATGAAAAAAAAAAGCATTTATTAAAAGTGCTCACTGTGTGCCAAGCCCTAAACTAAACTCTGAGGATAGAAATAGAGAAAAGTAAGGTAGTACTTGCTCTCAATGAGCACTTGAGCTAATGGGTGGAGGGTTCAGACACAGGACCGATAGATAGCACTAATGGTTCTTAGGACCCTACAGTGAGGTGGTTGGGAAGGCCCAGAAGTCTAGAGGGCATAGTAGAAGGGCATATGGCAATAGTCAGGAGTCTAAAGATAAGAGGACAAGGAAAATTGCAGTGCCTCCTGGAAATCTAGAAAGTGTATTAGCCAAATAAATTTCAGAGTTATGAGCTTGTTCCTTTGCCCATAAGGAAATATATGCCATAGAACTCTTCTTTATTAAAGAAAACAGTCTTCATTCAAAGTGGGGGGTCATTGCTTTGGTGTTGTTGGTTAGTCATTTCAGTCATTCCCAACTCTTCCTCCCTTTCATTTAGTGTTTTCCTTGATAAAGAAACAGGAATGGTTTGTCATTTACTTCTCTGGCTCATTTTTATATATAAAGAAACTGAGGCAAATAGGGTTAAGTGATTTGCCCAGGGTCACAGAGGTAGCAAGTGTCTGAGGCCAGATTTGAATTCACAAAGATGAATCTCCCTAATTCCCAACATATTGTTCTATTCAGTGGTGTAAGGGCAAGTCCCAAACTGAGTTCTTTGAGGCTCTTACAATCTAGGACTGCCAGGTGGGATAGCAAATTGAGCACTGGATCTGGAGTCAGGAAGACCTCCATTCTAATATGATACATACTAAGTAGATGATCCTAAGAAAGTAATTTCACTTCTGTTTGTCTCAGTTTCCTCATCAGTAAAATGGGGATAATAATTGCACCTATATCCCAGGGTTTTTATCAGGACCAGTTGATATAATTGTTTTATTTAAATAATAGCTGTTCATTTTCAAAAAACATGCAAAGATACTTTTCAACATTCACCCTTGCAAAACCTTGTGTTTCAAATTTTTCTCCTTCCCTTCCCCTACCTCCTCCCCTAGACAACAAGAAATCCAATATATGTTAAACATGTACAATTCTTCTATACATATTTCCACAATTATCATGTTGAACAAGAAAAATCAGATCAAAAAAGAAAAAAAAGAGAAAGAAAACACAATGCAAACAAACAACAATAAAAGTGAAAATACCATTTTGTGATCCACATTCAGAACCCACAATCCTCTTTTTGGATGCAGATAGCTCATTCCATCACAAGTCTGTTGGAACTGGCCTGAATCACCTCACTGTTAAAAAGAGCCATGTCCACCAGAATTGATCACCACATAATCTTGTTGTTGTCTACAATGTTCTCTTGGTTCAACTCACTTCACTTAGCATCAGTTCATGTAAGTCTCTCCTGGCCTCTCTAAAATCATCTTATTAAACACTTTTTATAGAACAATAATATTCTATAACATTCATATGCCATAACTTATTCAGCCAAAAGTTCTCCAACTCATGAGCATCCGCTCAGCTTCCAGTTCCTTGCCACTACAAACATTTTTGCACGTGTGGATCCTTTTCCCTTTTTTATGATATCTTTAGGATATAGACCCAGTAGAGACACTGTTGGATCAAATGGTATGCACACTTTAATAGCCTTTTGTCTCAAATGAGACAATAATTGTAAAGCATACAGCACAGTTCCTGGCTGTTAAGTAAATTATTTTCAGATCTCAGAGGGATTAAGGACAAAGTTACCACTGTTTTAACTATTGCCATGTGTGAACCTCGCATACTGCTGCCTGCTACCTTGGTAACTGCACCAGTAACACCTGAGCAGGA
This sequence comes from Myrmecobius fasciatus, assembly GCA_023553655.1. Classification (NCBI taxonomy): domain Eukaryota; kingdom Metazoa; phylum Chordata; class Mammalia; order Dasyuromorphia; family Myrmecobiidae; genus Myrmecobius; species Myrmecobius fasciatus. The sequence continues at coordinate 852 of JAJPUD010030946.1, read as the reverse complement.
GGTCATGACAAATAAGAAAATGAATATTTAGTAGTGTATATGATTCACACTCTTCCCTAACCTACCACAGCTATTTTGTCTATCACCATTGCCCAGCTCCCTTGGATAAGGTAATAAACTAGCATGGCATCTACCAACCTCCATCAGAAATGTCTTTTGATGGGTGATAGTAGTTTGATCATCCTAGAACATCAATCAGCATGGTCACCATGGAGTAGTTGTAACTCAATCCCAGTAGGTTGTCATTCCTATAGGTATTCTCTTGCCCTGGAGGATAGGACAGCAAACCAACATTTGAAATCCTTCCTAATGAGTGACAAATTCCTGAGCACACACAGTAATATTGATCCAATGCCAATAAATCCCCTGAGGTTTTCTCACCTTAGCCATCATGATACGCCTGCTGTCGATTACCTCTAAGTGGTTATTTACCACCTTCTTTGTGTATTAAAACAGACTGCCACCACTTCTAATATTCACCTTCCAAGATACTCTTTGATGAAACACAACTGACTGATTTTTAAAGTTTATTATTTGTATAATGGAATAGCTCTTAGAGTGAAGGAAAAGGTGAAGGATACTGGAAGAAGATTGTGTGATATAAAAAGTTTCTACCTGTGGAACTATATAGATAGATAGATAGATATACATATATATGTACCTATATAAATTATATAAATAAAGATATATGTAGAAAAATATATAAACATTATAGGCATTGTTTATATGGAATTATATATAGTAATATATGTACATATATAGAAAATATATACATCTAGAAATATATGTGTAGATATGGACATATCTATCTATACTGAATTTGATATATATACATATAATTATAGAGAAAAA
>JAJPUD010030945.1:0-12836 GCA_023553655.1 Myrmecobius fasciatus | reverse complement strand
GTAAAAGCTTTCTATGGTGAGAGCTCTCTTCTGCTTCTTGCTCATGATTTAAAGTTGGGATATTGGTCAAAAGCCGAGAAAACTGCAACAATTTATATTTGCCCTGGGGCAGTTTGCTGAGTTGACTTCCGGTCTGAGGCTGGTCAGGCTAGATTCGCACCAGGACCACGTTTTCAGCTGTTCTTGATCCACCCCCTTCCAAAGGCAGATCTGCCAAAGCACCTGCCCGCAAGCAGAGCAAAGTGGCCCAGGCATCTCCCAGGGGCTTCCTGGGTGCCCAAAATCCGCCCCTCTATCGCAGCCCTGACTTCCGCCCCGGCTGGAGTCCGATGGCGACCAGAGGCCGATTTCCCCTGAGGCTAACCTTCTCCGGAGTTCTTTCAAGGTAGATCTTTTATAGAAGTGTGTTGTAGTCCAAATGCTTGGCGAGGACCTCACTCAGAAACCAGTTTTAAGGCTTACTTTGTCTGGGTTGGAGGGAATGTGGGAGGGAGTTCACAGAGAAAGCTGTCCGCAGTTCGCCATCTTGGCTCCGCCCCCCCTGCTGTGAAGTTTTTCATTCAGGTTTTGAATTCTATAGTTAACAATATTTTCACAAAATAATCCCACAGTGGCCTTTGTTGAGATATTGAACTGTCTTTAAAACTTGAAAAGCAAACATTGTCCCTGGTTCAGCCACACTGTTTGAGTTCATATTGCTGGAAGCGTTTTTATAGTCTTGGCATGTGCAAAATGAGGCTAGACAAGGCTACTTTGATCACCTATTGAGAATAATTTGATAACAGCAGCTGGGGAATTTACTTACATTATGTTTGATTAAATATTATGGAGTATCACTTTGGTTGAGAGAACATAGTTTGATCACAGTAACCATTTGATAATGATAATCAGAAACTATGAGAAGCAGCATCTACGTTATGATATCAATCTGCTGTGAATTGTTTTTTTTGTCTTATTTTTTCTAAGTAGGAAATATAACTGACATTGTTTGCTATTGCATTGAGTGATCTGAACCTTTTTTATTGTTTTATATTGCTTTATTGTTTTATATATCCTTAAATCCTAGCAGCATAACTTGGAAATTGCTGATAATTTTTTTAGTAAAGCTTTTTATTTTTCAAAACATATGCATAGGCAATTCTTCAACATTAGCCCTTGCAAAACCTTGTGTTCCGATTTTCCCCTCCTTCTGCCACACCCTCCCCTAGATGGTAAGTAGTCCAATATATGTTAAACATGGTAGAAATATATGTTAAATCCAATATATGTATACATATTTATACAATTGTCATGCTGAAAAGAAAAATCAAATCAAACAGTAAAAAAATAAAGAAAAGAAAATGCAAGCAAACAACAACAAAAAGAGTGAAAATGCTATGTTGTGAACCACATTCAGTTCCCACAGTCCTCTCTCTGGGTGTAGATGACTCTCTTCATCATTGAAAAACTTGGAACAGGTTTGAATCATATGACTGTTGAAGAGAGCTACATCCATCAGAATTGATCATTGTATAATCTTGTTGTTGCCATGTATAATGATCTCCTGGTTCTGCTCAATCTTCAATTGATCTGTTGCAGAAAAAATATTACAGGGTGGTACTAGGAAATTATTGTCATTATCCCTCATGGTGAAAATACTTTTTCCCCCAGTTTCTTTCTTTTTTTTTTTTTTTGTCTTGCTGAGGCAGTTGGGGTTAAGTGACTTGGCTAGGGTTATATACCTAGGAAGTGTTAAGTGTCTGAGGCCAGATTTGAACTCAGGTCCTCCTGACTTCAGGGCTGGTGCTCTATCCACTGTGCCACCTACAAGCCTGAAAATATTTTTTTAAGAATTTTTTTTGGTCTTCCTTTCTTACATTTTTTTAAAAAATATTTCATCCCTTGGCATAGTTATTGATTTAAAAAAATAGATTTCCAAAAATTGATTTTATCCTACCTAATAATTCTCACTGCTCTTTAAACAACAATGTTAACGATCAATCATTATCCCTCCTTATAAGATTTTATAGATTAGTTTTATTTGTAAATCAGTATGGCTGTTGTTTGCCATTTCTTTCCATTTAGCAAGTTAGTTAAGCCTTCATCAAACAAGGTGTTTGCTGAGCTCTTTTGATTTTCTTGTGGCGATTCATTCATTTATTTATTTATTTTATAAAACAACTAATAGATTTTTTTCCCTAGTATTAATGTTGGTTTTGTCATGACTGATAGTCAAAGAACTTTAATCAAATAATTATATTAATTAAGCCCCTTTGGATAATGCCTAATTGCACAAGGCAAACAATTGAACTGTTATTAAACAATTATGATATAGGGAACCAAATTTATCTTTATCAGAATAAATGAATGACCTGTCTAAAGGACACTATTAAGGTTTGGTTAAAACCTTTGACTTTAAATTTTTAGAATAGTTACTAAACTAATAATTGCAATGTGAAGAGGATTCTTCCAAAATTACCCAATTACCTCCTGTATATATTCATATTTTCTATCTATAAAGTGGAGATGATAATGTTTTTTCTTTTGGGGGGGATAAGGCTTATTTTGACTGCTTGAATGTCTTTAGCCATGACATCTTCAGAAATTACAGATAAATTATCCTTGTGTCTCAGAAACAAATACAAACTCTAATATCCCTCTTTAGGAGAGAAGCAAACATAAACCTGTATAACCTTATGGAGCGATAAAATGGCTTTAATGGATTTAATTAACTTACCCTATAAGAAATGAAAATTAAAGAATCATTCTAGACAGAACTGAGCTATTAACTTAGTTTTAACTGCAATCTTTATGACCAGAGAGTCTTATACCAGATGGTAGATTTATAGTTTTCTTGCCCCTGTGGAGGCACAAGAAGAAGAGAATTTAAGACAGGAACTTTTCTTGACTTATCAATTGATTTAGATTGCAAATTTTGGAAACATTTCTGAATATTGTATGATAATCATGTGGTTGCTACACTTATATTTTGGACACCCATGTTTTGCAGCTATGATGGATTCATATGAATATGAAAAAGGAAAAGCTCTGAAAAATAATACTATGAATCAGAAATAAGAGAGCCAAATCAATTTCCTTGTTTTCTAACTAACTATTAAGTATACAAATCTGATCTATTACACACAAGTTAACAGTGCAGCCATATCTCCTCATGATATTATTCCACCAAAAAAAAGGCATTATTCTTGCTCACTCCAAAAGGATTGGCCTTAGGAAGGATGTTAAAAAATCCAGATGTTGTTTATATTGATCTATTTTGATGGAATCCAGGTTCTTGAATAAAAAGATAGCTAGAAATGGATTTTAGTTGTTCTGGAAAAAATTATAAATTTGGATTTTCTCTTAAAGAAATTAATTTTCTAATGGGATTGCTACATATCTGTACTACCTATGGACTTGAGCAAATAACTTAAATTTCTTCAGTCTCTGTTACTAAAAGTAAAAGGAAAAGTTTGGACTCCATATCTCCTGCTAGCTCTAGACTTATATTCTACGATCCAGGGACTCTCAGTTACAATGAAATTACCAACCTCCATATTCTAAGAAACATAAGAAATCAATTGTTGGTGTCAACTGGAAGAAACTGGAATCTAACCTGTGGGTGACCAAAGACAAAAAGAGGAAGCTGGAGAAAGGAGAGTCAGGCATCAAGCAATTTTAAAATGAGAAAACTGACTTGCAAGGACACATGTACTAGAGCCGTACTCCTAATGGAGGGACAGTTTTCATTATGGCAAATTTCAGTACTTATACCTATTATTATGGGGTGAGTTGTATCACTAACAATGAGGAGTAACAACAAAAATGAAACAAGTTTATTGTGTAAAAGGGTTTCAGGAGCAAAACATGATTGCTTACCAATGTTCAGAGAGGTGCTTCTAGTCAAAACAATACAATAATTACGTGGTTTTTCCAGAGGATGACATGGAAAAAGAATTATTGTTCTACCAAGCTCAGGATAAAACTTGTGAGCTGGAACTTACTTATGGAAAACAAGATTTTTTCTAATAACTAGGCATTGCAGAAGATTTATTTTAATCCCACTGGAAAACAAAACAAAAATTTAAAAATAAAACAAAAATGTATGAGTAAATTGTTTTGTATCTGGTCTTGATTTGGTTTGTATTCCCACAGTTGGCATAATTATGTGAAAACACATGACTAGAGAGCAATCTAGTCACTCACTTAAATAAAGACAAGTTATGGAGAAGTGAAGACAGTTAAGAAAAAAAAATGTGATATTTGACTTCAGTAGCAAAACATAAAGTTTTTTAAGTAGTGAGTAACACAGTCAAAAAGTACACATTCCCCTAACAGTTTGACACTGAAAAAAAAGAGAAATGGGAAAGTTGATCAACAAGGCATCATAGTTAGGGAAAGGGAATTCTATTAGGGTAAGGAAGACTTGGACATATTTACACAAAATGAGGAGTCAGTAGTGAGATTGATTCTTAACTAAAATATAAAGATAGATGAAGCAATTCATTGTTACAGTGGATAGAGTGCAAGGCCAAGTCTGGAAGACTCATCTTCCTGAATTTAAGTATACCCTTAGACACTTGCTAGCCATGTAACTCAGGGCAAATCAATTAACTCTGTTTGACTTGGGTTATCATTTGTAAAATAAGCTGAAAAAGAAAATGGCAAACTGCTCCAAATGGAAACGTCAAATGGGGTCACAAAGAATTGGAAACAAATGAATTGATTAAATAAAACAAAGACAAAGAAAAGTAGGCAACAGTGAAACAGGAAAATAACTAAATTCAGAGTCAACCAACATGAGTTCAAAGAACTATTTTAACATTTATCAACTATGCAGCCAAAGTCAATTTCTGCAATCTTGCTGAGCTACACACACCTCCACAAACTACTCTTTTAATTTGCATATATACTATCAGACATTAACACTTCCTATAGTTTCCAGAATTGTTTCACAATAGTTGTGCTATAGTTGATATACCTTCAGCATGGTATAGTGTGATGCTCATAGTCCTATATCAGTCGCATCAAATCAAATTTGGCCTTCTAGATAAATCAGCCTGTGTTTGAAAGCTTTCCTAAATGGTTGTAGAATATCAGAAGGATTTGAGGTGATGAATAAAAAACCTTGAGCAAGCTTCAACTATTATCTTGTCATGGCAAGATGGACATCTAGATTTAGATTTAAAAAATAATAATGGCAGACTATTTATTCTTATTTATTTTTTTCCTGAATAACCATGGAGAACACTAACTTTTCCAAGGTCTCTAATATCTGTAATAAATAGCTTGAATTAGATGATTTAGTTCTAGATCTCATTACATTCTTGACTTACATAAGCAAGAAATTTTAGTCCCAAAAACCAGGTAACACTTGTATATATGGTGTATAAGCTAAAAGCATCTTTATGTGTCCTATTTCATTTGATTCTCACAACATCCCTTTAAATTAGATTATTATTATTATTATAATTCCCAGTTGGGGGAAATTTTTCCCCTGTATCAAATAGCTAGTAAATAGCTGAATAGGTACATTGTGGCTCATCATTTATGGATAAATCTGATAGTCTTGGACCATTCATTCTCTAAAACATCCTCAGATATAATATGTGCTCTAAAAACAACTTTCCTCTGGAGTTCCCAGTAATGTTTTCCAGAGAACTAAGAAGACAAGTAATCAATCAGATTCTACCTCCTAAAGGTCACATTGTTACTTGTCTCATTACCTTCAATTTCAATCTTACTAGACTATATTTATTATTAGGTATGATATAAGCCCCTCAGTGTAATATCTGTTTTACTTTTCACATTGTTAATAAAGATTTGAGTAAGGAAACATTGGGATTTCCAGGTAACTCTGGCTTTCTGGGAGAAGTTTCTCTCATGACAGTCTTTTTAGATGAATTTATATACCAACCATAAAGGAGGAGATATCAAAGTAACACAGAATTTTAATGTTGGAATGGGCAGTGGTTTAATCTGAAAAACAATAAACTCGATCACAGCCATGACAAATTTTTCTTTTGACACAAAAACTAAAATAAAAGAAAATGACAATATTATGAAGTAGTTTTCTCCATATTGTGCTAATTCTAATTGTGAGTTTTTCCTTACCATGGAGTCTCTCTTCTTTTTTACAACCCCCATCCATTGTTTCTTGCTATATGCTGTTTTTTTGTTTTTGTTTTTGTTTTTATCAAATAGGTCCTAGACTAGAAAAATAATGAATCTGGTTTAAATATCTATGAATACTATTGGGGATTGTGACAATCATTGAAGAAGTTCATAATAAAATATTTCAATATTTCAAATAATAAATTATTGACTAATATGTGTGGGCACACATACACACCTACATACAGAAATAATTGGCATCATTGCTCACTGTGACAATAAGCACATGCATTTGAAGCATGATAAATTTGCTTCTTTAGCAATGGAAACTTTTATAATAAGGTGCACAATAATTTTGGTATCCGTGAAATAATTTCATTGAACTCAAACCAGTTCTGACTTAGCACAACATATTCTTGCAATTTCTGAACTTGTCATCAGTTGTGGACAGACTATTTCATTGAGTGGATGATCAAACACAACCAGATTCCCAGTCAAAAGTCAGGGGTATACATTCATTTGAATTCTGTATATTGCATTAAAATAGCATCCTTGTTCCCAACTATTAACCTGTAATTTTGTTGCTGCTTAGCCATTTTTCAATCATGTTTGATTATTTGTGAATAATTTTGAGATTTTCTTGGCAAAGATGATGGAGTGATCCAATCCATTTCATAGATGAGGAAACTGAGGCAAACAAGATGAAATGAATTGCTCAGTCTAAACCTGTTATTCAAGCCATATTATTGATTCCAGTCGCAACACTCTATATTCACTCCACCACAAAGCTGCTCCTTATACCCTGTAATCATACATCTTCAATAGGTTTTCAATGTTAGCATTCTTAAAGAAAAAATGCCTATTTGAAAACCATGACTCATAAATATGAACATTACAAGCAATTATGAGAAGACCACACATGTTCTACAAAAACAAAGTTCATTTCATCCTTTGTTGAAATGTTAAAAGATATTTTCTGATTTAAATTTTTCTGCTTCTTATGTTACTATTCTTTTGTCTATAGAGTTTTTCAAAGAACTGTTTGACAAGACTTGTCAGTCACTGAGTAATGTGATTGTATCTAGTGTACCAGTGTGCCACTGGTCAAAGAAAAGAAAGTCACATCTGAACAGATTCTTTTTCCCAAATAGTTAATTTATTTATCAATATTATTGAAAAAAAACAAAAATATATGACATCAAAATTTCAATATATTTAACATTGAATATAGTATTTATAATAAGTGAGCAGAAAAGTAAATACTTTATGCAATTATTCATTTTCATCTATCATTGAGGTAGCTAATTTTTTAAGATTTCCATTTCAGCAAAAGAAATGGTAATATTTTCCTCCTTGTATCTTCTCTCACAAAATTGTGTGAACAAAAATATATCTAAATTTGACATCATGAGTAGCATATTAAATTATATTGAGAATTCATATTTTTTGTTGTGTTAGAAACAAGTTCACAAAAGAAAAACATGTTGGGGACAGCGAGACTAAATGGTCAATAATATACCTTCTCAATCTCTTTATTTTTTTATTTTTAATTTTTTGACTCTGCTTTTTTCAATTGTGTTTATTTGATACCAGTTATCTAAATTCTACATCTTTGTGCCCACAAGTTTTTACAAAAAAATTTGGTTCCTTTTGCTAAAAATAAATTTCAGAGACTGCAGTCTTTTTAGAGTCTGTTCTCTGGATACATAACATTTTATACTGTATGACTGCTACCAAAAGAAAATGAACTATCAATTGCCATATTTTGGGATTTATTTGATGACCATAACATTTTTACCTCAATTGCAGTTCAAGCTAAATGTTTCAGTTTAATTTAAATATCATCTTCTTTTTCCCAAACATATTGTTCATAATTTCTTAAAACAATAATAATAACTTTGTCCTGATAACAGCCTCTAATTATAGTTAATGTGTTTCTATTACTCTTCTGACATTATTTAGTGTCATAACTAATATCTAATTAAAGAAAAATGTAATATTTCCAAGGAATTTAGCAAATCACTCAATGACTCCTGAACATATAGCCATCATCCTCCATACACAACAGACAAAGAATCATACCAAAAAAAAAAAAACTTGCCAAAACATTATTTTATAGAACTAGGAAAAAATAATAACAATATTCATCTGGAAGAAAAGGAGAAAAATATGAAGAGAATTAATGAACAAAAAAAAATACAAAGGATGGTGGCTTAGCAGTACCATACCTAAAATTATATTATAAAACAGCAATAATCAAAACCATTTGGTGCTGGCTAAGAAATCAAGTGGTGGATCATTGTAATAAGTTATATACACATGACACAATAAGTAAGACATATAGCAATTTAGTATTTGAAAGACCCCAAACAGGTTTGTTTTTCTTGTTTTCCAGTGACTTATGCATGAATGTAGATTATATTGACTCTAGTGTCAGAAGAGCTATTTTTCAGTTTAATTCATTTTTTTTTCATTTAAGGTTCACTTTGCTGACATTTAATTCTTTTAAAAGATTTGAACCATAAAAAGGAGAAAGTAATTTTAATATATTATTTAAGTCAATTATTTGTCCTTTGTTCATGATCTGTGTTTTTTCTGTCCATGAAAGTCTATGTATATAATAAATCTTCAGACTACATATGTCCAAGTTACTAAACATAGTTCCACAAACAGAACATTTTAGTTAGTTTTCTAAAGCTCATATGATTTGAAATGATGATATGAAAATCCAGCATTCAGAATATTTTAAATATTTATTTTGTTCTTTGATCTTACATGATGTTACATTATGGTTTGAGATTTGTGCAATTTTCATCATCCACCAGATTGACAGAAATAATAGGACCTGATTACCACTATCAAATGATTATCACAATCAAATTCATTAATCAAATACTGTAATTTTCAAGCTAATATTTTAAAACACAGGAATTTTCAGAATTATTTTTCTGTATATTATATTCTGTCCCACCTTATGTTGTTGTATAAAAAAAAAACAATATTCTTAATTCATCAGAAATTATGATCCTTTCCAGGACTGTCAACTTCAATCATTTTCCCCAACAAGTTGAGGTACAGGAGTTAGAATTCTTTCTCCCCCTTTCCTCTATCACTAAGTAACCTTTTGTTTTCCTTTGAGGTTCATGCTATTCATATCTATTACCTTATTAAAATTCTGTCAGCTTTTATTGACATACTGCTGGATTACTCTCCTCCAACAAATATCTTTTGCTGTCAACCCCACTCTTTCACTTAATTTAAGTTTTTCCCTGATAATGACTTGACTCCTTTTATTTGCCCTACAAAGATGTTTTTATTTCCTACATCCTGAAAAAAAAATATCCTTACTTTACTCTTACAACTCTGCTATTATCCTCTATCTCTTCTCCCCTTTTCAGGTAAACTTCTCAAAAAGACTATCAAAATATATGTTCCCACTTCTATTCTCCTTTCTCTCTTTACTCTGTATAGTGTGGCTTGTGACATTTTACTTCCACCCAAAATGTTCTTCCAAAGTTACCTAATGCTCTCTTAATTTCTAAATCTGCTAGTCTTTTCTTGTCCTCATTCTTCTTGAACTACCTATAACCTCTGATATTATTGATCACTCTTCCTTCCTTGATACTCTCTATCCTGCATTTTGGGTTCTACTTTGGGTTCTCCTATTATCTGACTTGCCTTTCTCTTTTCAGTCTGTGAGATTCTCTTCTGGATCAAAGCCTCTAAGATTATAGGTTTTCTTTCACAATTTTTTTTAATTATGGAAAAGTTTTCATAATTACACATGTATAACCTATATTGAATTGTTTCCATTCTCAATGAGGGAGGATTGGAAAGGCAGGAAGGGAGAAAATTTGGAAATCAAAGTTTTAGAAATGAATGTTAAAATCATTTTTATATGTAACTGTGGAAGATAAAAATACTGAATTTAAAAAAAAAGTCTTTTAGCAAAGGTTAGATAATTACATGCTATGTGATCTTTTTGGTGTTATAACTTGAACCAGACAACCTTTAATTTCTCTCCCAACTCTGAGATTCACTCACTTTGATTCCAATAAAATAGCTCCAATTATCATTTAGAAATTAATAAGCACATTAGAGTGCAAATATGGTTCCATCTTTAAGAAATGGTAAAATTACATGAATATCAAAGAAATGTTTTAAAATAATAATGTTTCTTTATGTTTGTTTTCAGTAAATCTTTGATTGTTATGCCTATTTTATGAATCTACATTCCCAGGATACTATAAAAATTTCCCAGGCAAAAAAAAGGAATAGTTTTATTTTCAAAACATATGCACAGATAATTTGACAATGTTGACTTTTGCATACCTTTGTGTTTCAGGTGGCAAGAAATTCAATATATGTTAATCAGGTTAAAATATACGTTAAATCCAATATGTGTAAACATATTATACAATTCTCTTGCTGCATAAAAGAAATCAGATCAAAAAAAGAAAGCAAATGAGTAAGAAAACAAAATGCAAATGAAAAATAACAAAAAGAGTGACAATGCTATATTGTGATCCACATTCAGTTCCTATAGTTGTCTCTCTTTGGGTGAAGTTGGCTCTCTTCATCACAAGACCATTGGAACTGGCATCAATCATCTTATTTTTGGAAAGAGTCACATTCACCAGAATTGATCATCTTAGAATATTGATATTGTAGCTATGGAGGGGCGGAGCCAAGATGGCGAACTGCGGACAGCTTTCTCTGTGAACTCCTCGGACATTCCCTCAAACCCAGACAAAGTAAGCCTTCCAACTGGTTTCTGAGTGAGGGCCCCGCCAAGCATTTGGACTACAACACACTTCTATCAAAGATCTACCTTGAAAGAACTCCGGAGAAGGTTAGCCTCAGGGGAAATCGGCCGCTGGTCATGATTGGACTCCAGCCGGGGCAGAAGTCAGGGCTGTGATAGAGGGGTGGATTTTGGGCACCCAGGAAGCCCCTGGGAGATGCCTGGGCCACTTTGCTCTGCTTGCAGGCAGGTGCTTTGGCAGATCTGCCTTTGGAAGGGGGTGGATTGAGAGCAGCTGAAGTCGTGGTCCTAGTGCGAATCTAGCCCGACCAGCCTCAGACTGGAAGTCAACTCGGCAAACTGACCCAGGGAAAATACAATTTTTGCAGTTTTCTCTGCTTTTGACCAATATCCCAACTTTAAATCATGAGCAAGAAGCAGAAGAGAGCTCTCACCATAGAAAGCTTTTATTGAGAAAAAATAGAACAGTCCCCATATCCTGACATTATGAAAACAATCCCAGATGAAGCCACAAAGGCAGACTTAAGTTCGTCTCCCTTTCAGAAGGCTTACCTGGATGATTGAATTAAGAATCTCAAAAGAGAGCTAGAAGAAGAATGGGGAAATAAATTGAGATCAGAGCAACAGAAATATCAAAAATTGGAAAATAGGACTGGTGAATTGGAAAAAGAAAACAGTTCACTGAAAAACAAAATTGGTGAATTAGAAAAAAATCACCAATTCACTGGAAAATAAAAATGGTGAACTGAAAAACAAAATTGGTGAATTGGAAAAAGACAACAATTCACTGAAAAATAAAACTGGCAAAATGGAAAAAGAATGCATTGAATCAAGAAATTCAATTGGCCAGCTACAAAAGGAGCTAAAAAAGATAACTGAAGGAAATAATACTTTAAAAATTAAAATTGAACAAATAGAAGTAAATGACTCAATAAGACTTCAAGAATCAGTTAAACAAAAACAAAAAAATGAAAAAATAGAAGAAAATATGAAATATCTCCTAGGAAAAACAACTGATTGGAAAACAGATCCAGGAGAGACAATTTAAGGATTATCGGACTCCCTGAAAGCCACGATGAAAAAAAGAACCTGGATGCTATCTTCCAGGAAATCATGAAAGAGAATTGCCCTGATGTTTTAGAATCAGAAGGCAAAATTGGCAGTGAAAGACTTCACCAATCACCTCCCGAAAGAGACCCCAAAATTAAAACCCCAAGGAATATCGTGGCAAAATTTCAGGACTATCGCACCAAGGAAAAGATATTGCAAGCAGCTAGAAAGAAACAGTTCAAATACCGAGGAACTGTCATTAGAATTACAAAGGATCTGTCAGCTTCCACTTTAAAAGATCGAAGGGCCTGCAACCAGATATCCCGAAAGGCAAAAGAACTTGGATTACAGCCAAGAATAAGTTATCCAGCTAGAATGAGCATCATCTTCCAGGGAAGAAGATGGTCATTCAATGATACAGGAGAATTTCACCTATTTCTAATGAAAAGACCTGATCTGAACAAAAAAATTGACCTCCAACTAAAGAACTCAAGAGAAACATAAAAAGGTAAAAAGGAAAACTCTTGAGAACTATATTCCTACTATAGGTATCCTTTAAAGAATGGCAGTATAATTTGATTTTTCTTTGATAATAATGGAAAAGAAATTAGAGGTGGAAGGGATAGCATACTGAAAAAAAAATGGGGGGAGGGGGTAAAAGGAGGCAAAATAAAGTAAAAATAAAGGAGGTAAAATAAGGCAAAATCTCATAAAGAGACAAAGAAGATCTAATATAAGTGAGGGGAAGAAGGGAGGACGATGAATATTGTGTAAACCTTACTCTCATTAGATTGGACTCTAAGAGAGTATATCAGACACATTTGGCTTCAAAGAAAGCACTGACCCTCCTTGTGGGAAGGTAGGAGGGAGGGGAGAAAAGGAAAGGGATAAACTAATAGAAGGATTAGGGGAAAGGTATAAAGGGGAG
>JAJPUD010030944.1:0-12836 GCA_023553655.1 Myrmecobius fasciatus | reverse complement strand
TAAAACCTTCAGCAAGCATCATATGTAATGGAGTCAAACTAGAACCATATGATTAGTAGGTGGGATGTGTTTAAAGAAATCTGAGAAATATAGTCAGAGAAGAGATGTCATAAAAATCTAGGGAGAGCAGAGTATCCAGGAGGAAGGGGTGAGTAACCGTATTAAATACTATAGTGAGGTCAAAAAGGGTGAAGAATGTGAAAAGACCATGAAATTGAGCAGTGAAGAGATCTTGGCCCCTGTTAGAGAAAACAATTTCAGTTGAGTGATGAGGTGGGAAGTTAGACTGAAAAAAGGATGAGCAGTGACTGAGAGGAGAGGAATTTGAGACAAGTGAACACAGCTTTTGTTAGAAAAACAACACTGATGTTATACTGTCTTTTCCTGGAAAACAACTACACATTTCTGACATTCATCAAACTCTATATGGTCAGCTATCCTGCCAATTAAACAAACATACAAACAAAAATACACAGCATTTGTTCAAGAGATGGGCCTTGGAAGTAGAAGAGAGGGGATCAAGAGAGAGAGAGATGATTTCATCTTTAAAATGGATATAATTGCTTCCAAAAGCTGCTGCTCAGGGTCAGTGGTAGCTTTTGCCAGTTTTCAGGGGCTAGATGCTGAGAGAATTGTACGTGATTGTAAGAAAGGCTTCTTAATTATTAGGCTGAACTAAGCACCATCCTTTCCCAAGTAGGAAAATGGTTGCCATAACTTATCCATGGGAAAAGACAAAGGAAGCTGCCAGAAAAAAAAACAGAAAAAAGTGATGCTTTTTGTGAAGATTTTAAAGCAGAGAAATATGAACTAAAAATAACATCAGAATAAATAAGAGTTACACTGGTCTGAGGCTGACTCCACACCTATCTTATCAATGAATTAATTCTTTTTTTCATTTTTAAAACTTATTTATTAGTTTTTAACATTTGCTTTTATAAGATTTTTATTTCAATTTTTCTCTCCTCCTTCCCCTCACCAATTCCTAAGATGGCAGTTTGATATAGTTTGTACATGTACAATTATATTAAGCATATTTCCACATTAGTCATGCTGGAAAAGAAGAATCATAACAAAAGGAAAAACCAGGAGAAAGAAAACACAGTGAAAATAGTATACTTAAATCTACATTTAGATTCATGGTTCTTTTTCTGACTGTGAATAGCATTTTCTATCAGAAGCCTTTTAAAATTGTCTTAAATCACTGCATTGCTGAGAAGAACAAAGGCTATCAAAGTTGATCATCCACACAAGGTTGCTGATGCTGTGTACAATGTTCCCTCAGTTCTGTTCACTTCACTCAGGATCGGTTCATGTAAATCTTTTTAGGTTTTTCTGAAATCTGCCTGATCATTATTTCCTATAGAAAAAAAGTATTCCATTACATTGATATACCACAATTTATTCAGCCATTCCCCAATTGATGGGCATGTCCTTAATTTCCAAGTTGCTATAAACATTTTTGTACATGTGTTTTTTCTTTCCATTTTTTAATATCTTTTTGGAATAAGGAACTTATAGAGGTATTGCTGGGTCAAAGAATATGCATCGTTTTCACATTCTTCGTGCATAGTTCCAAATTGCTTTCTAGAATAGCTGGATCACTTCACAACTCCACCAACAATATAATAGTTTTCCAATTTTCCCTCATCTTCTCTAACATTTATCATTTTCCTTTTCTGTAATTCTAGCCAATCTGATAGGTGTTAGGTGGTACTTCAGAGTTCTTTTCATTTGCATTTCTCTAATCAATAGTGATTTAAAGCATTTTTCATAAGACTATAGAGGGCTTTAGTTTATTCATCTTAAATCTGTCTTTTCATATCCTCTGTTGGTCAAATTATTTCAACTTTATGGATCTCAGTTTTCTGACCTGCAAAATGTGGAAAGAGAATTAGAGAATCAGGTTTGGAATCTAAAGGAGAAAAAATCTTCTTTAAATTAGAGCTGTTGTAGTATGGAGGCACTGAACAACATTAAATGTCCATTATATACAGAAAACCACTAAAAGAGATAACCAAGTTTAGATACAGAACAGGCTCCCTATGATTCTAACAGCATAATAGAAATATGCACAGAAAACTGTAATAGTGTTTTTGAGCTTTGAAGAAATCATTTGTAAACATGTAGAAAATAAAGCAATGATAACAAAGATTTTCTGTGGCTTCAACAAGTGAAGCTCAATATGACCTCCCAAAAGGGAAAAAATGGATATTGGAAGAGATGTAGGAAACTTGAACACTAATGTATGGTTGGTAGAGATGTGAATTGATTCAACCACTCTATAGAGCAATTTGGAACTGTGCCCAAGGGCTGCTATAAAACTGTGTGTAGCCTTTGATCCAACAATACCACTGCTAGGTCTATATTCCAAAAATATCCAAAAAATAGGAGGGGGAAAGATCTCTTTATACACAAATATTTAGAGCAGCTTTTTTGTGGTGGCTAAGAACTGGAAATTAAAAGGATGCCCATCAATTGGGGAATAGTGACCAAATTGTGACATGATTTTAATGAATTATTGTTCTATAAAAATGACAAGGATGATTTCAGAAAAACCTGGAAAGATTTACATAAATTGATGCAACATGAAGTGAATAGAAGTAAAAGAACATTGTTAATATTTACAATGAAGAATTGTCAATAGTCATAAATGAGGGTGGTAGTGAAGAAATTACACAAAGAACTTTATATAAATTTTAATTAGCTTATACACATTGATCAATTAATTGATAAGTATTTATTAAGCACCTACCATGTTTCAGACTATCTGGTAAAGGCTGGGGATACAAAAGAGGCAAAAAATAGTGCTTATGCTAAAACAGCTTACAATTTAATAGGGAAAACAGCAAGCAAACACACACACACATACACACACACACACACATATATATATATGTATATATACATATATATATATGTATATATACATATATATATATATATTTGAAGGAAACCAAGGAAGCCAGAAAGCAGAAATGAAGAGGAAGAGCTTTCTTGGCACAGGGAATACCAGAGAAAATGCCCAGAGCTCAAAGATGTATTTTCTAGTTTGTTGGAAAGCCACAAGGCCAGTCTTCCTAGATTGAAGAGTATGTGGCAGAAATTAGATTATTGGGATATTAAGTAGTACAGAGAAAAGAGTACTGGATTTGGACTCTTCACGAATTCAAATTTAGCCTCAAACACTTATTAACTGTGTGTCCCTGGGAATATTATTCAACTTCACTATAGCCTAGGGGTATCAAACTCAAATAGAAACAAGGCCACTAAGTCATACATGAAAATTGCTACAAATTTCACATTGGCTTAGAAAACAAAATTTTAGTGTTATCTATGTTTTATTGTATTTTTATTCATTTTGTTTAATATTTTTTATATTTTAATCTCCCCACCTGTAAATATTGTGATCAGTATATTTTGTTTTTGACACCCATGCTTTAGACAACTCTCGATGACTAATTTCAGAAAAGGTGACAGCCTGCATTGCCAGAGGGAATTCTTAATGTGAGAGTTTCCTATACCAATAAAATCAAGGTCCATCTTTACCTGTATCTATGTTTAAATACTTGGTTACTTTTACATAAAAATTGACATAAAAGGAGGCGGTGGAGTAAGAAATAAGATGCCAAAAGGGATTATAGACTGATTAAATGTCTGTATATCATCAATCTCTTTTCCTCTCATAAATATCTTCTTTGAATAGAAAAGTGTGAGGCATTAAAAAGGAATAGCACTATAATTTTTACGTATGTAAGAAAAAATTTTAAAAATAAATGTGAAAAAAATTTTGAAGTATGTAAGGAACATGAGTTCTGGAATCCAAGGATGGAAACAAAGTTAGAAGTACATCTGGATCTTAGAGTTCATTTCAATTTAATTCAATAAATATAGATCATGTGTCAAATATGTGCCAAGCACTGTGTTAATTGATATGAGTACAAACACAAAAATAAAACAATTCTTGCCCTCATGGAATTTATATTCCTACAAAACATATTTTTATTAAAACTTTGTTTTTAATATCACCCATATTTCTTACTTAATAGCTTCTGCTCTTGGGGAGCATTTTGTTCATGCAAAGGATAAAAAAAAAGAGAGAACACCACATGCACTTATGCACACAGAGAGTTCATCGGTACCAATCAAGCTACAAAAAAGTCTGACTGAAAATGCGGTATTTCACAATCAATGTCTTGCAGTTCTGTAAAGGTGTGGATCTGTGTGCGTGTAGCAGAGAACATGTGTTTATTTTGACAAGAAGGTACCTTGTCATATGTTTTGAAGCCAATATTGATCCTTACATATTTTCTGGAGTTAGTTTTGATTGTTCAATGCTTGATTTTTTTCTTCTATTTTCATTACCATAATCACTGTTTAATTATTTGGTTCTGTTTGTTCCACTTTGCTTCTGTCCATATTATTCTAGTAATCTTGCATTCTCTTAGAATTCAGAAGAATGCAGAGTTCAAGCATGCAGACAAACAAATCAGATAAGCTATTTTATATTAACAATGTACAGTAGAAAGAACATAGTGTCTGGAATTAGGAAGACCTGTATACAAAACCAACCTCAGATACTATCTCTATAACCTGGGTAAGTCATCTTCACCTTGCCTCCATTTCCTTGTCTGTAAAATGAATTGGTAAGGAAATGAAAAACCATTCTAGGATCTCTCCAAAACACACACACACACACACACACACACACATACACACACACACAAACCCACAAAAGAACACAACTTTTCAACTCAATTCTCTCTGTGATCAGGGAAAATCATAAAATACAAAGTACAGGAATTATAGAACTGGGGTGGGGGGGAATCTCTTGGAACAACCAAAGAAAAATTGAGGCAGAGCTCCAAGCCAAATCACTGTATTAAAGGGGCCTGGCCCCTTCTAAAAAAGGAAATCTCAGACATTCCTCATGATCTGAGATTCCTGCTCCTTCCAGGGCTCTGTTGCTATAGGGTTTGATATCAGATTTATTACCTAGATACTCTTTTTGTTTATTTTACTTATTTTTGTTTTTGAGAAACATTTGGGGTTGAGTTGCCCAGTATCATACAGCTAATAAATGTTAAGTGTTTCAGGCTAGATTTGAACTCAGGCCCTCCTGACTCCATGGCTGATGTTCTATCCATTGCATAATCTAGCTGTCCCTCCCCACTCTTAAATTTTTTTAAAAACCAAATATAAAATTTTTTAAAGAATAAAAAAAGAAAGACAAAAAAACAAAACAAAACAAAACATCATGTGTCCAGCAGAACTTCAGATAAGATTCAAAACATATAACAATAAGTTTCCATTTCAATAAAGCTTATATAATAAGATTATATATTCATGAGTGTTCATTTTCTTTACTTCCTTGTATGTTGTTTTTTGTTTTCTTCTGTGCACTTTTCACTTTATTCTTTTCCCCCCATTTCATTCCCCCTCACCTTCTCCAAGAAGGATACAGTTAAACACACACACACACACACACATACTATATATACATATATATCACATATATACTATATATATACATATATGTGTATATACACATATATACATACATGTATATATACACATATTTGTGTGTATGTATATATAGTCATAAATACCTCCATGTATATATATGTATATATACACATACATACATATACCTACATGCATACATATTCACATATACTCAAACATACACATAAATATATATATATATATATATATATATATATATATATATATATATATATGAATTTGCCCATATGTAAACATGCATTTGAAGTAATATTAATATGGCTAATATATAATATACATTTTTCTCTTGATTGAATCTTTAAGATTGACTTTGTCTAAGACCAATGATTACTAGAACTACTTTTTTTTCTTATAAATTCTACTCCTGATCCTTGATGTAGTATGTATGTATGTATCTTATTTTCTATACCTGCTAACTTTTTTCCTTTCTTTCTATCCCTTAACTCCCTCCCTTATTTTCTCTTTCCTTCCTTCTTTATCCCATTCTCATTAATCTACACACCTTATCACACTCTTATTAGTTTAAACACCTTTCTGTACCCCCCATTTTATCCCATGTTTCTCTTTCTCTCTTTTTATCCCTTTCTCAATAATCTGCACTCCTTGTGCACTACCATAACTCTATATATCCTTCTATACCCCAGTGAGATGTTTTTCATTACTATATAAAATGTATAATTTCATTGGTTAACATATGACCCATAAACAAAAATGATATGTCATTTTTGGGTCACAAGTTGGGTGAAGCAAGAAATAGCTATGCTCACTAGGTTGTCACAAGATGGATGGGTTCCTCATCAGGTTAGGCAAGAAAAGATGGTAAACACTATGCATACGCTCCAAGAACATATCAGAAGGGAATTTTCTGTACAATTCCACCACCCATGCTTGATTTGCTCATGGAATTTGAGCAAAACTGGATGGAGATATTGATATCAGCATTCTTGCAATTACACAAGTAAGGTCCATAGCTCATAAAAATTATATTAAAGTTTGAGGCTATTATAGCATCCTATTAGAATTTATATTCTTATGTGATTTATACAAAAATATAGATCAATACATTACTAATTTTAAACCTATTATTGGATGTTTGACTAGATATGTGTTATTAGATTAATATTTTCAAATCATTACTAACAATCGTTACGCATTATAAAATCATAATGTACTAAAACTGATTAGCGTTTGAGAGGTGCCATTGATGAATCATCTTTTACAGAAATGGAGAGCTCCATGATTGGCATTAGTAGCCACAGCCCATTGCTAACAATGACTTGCTTGAAAGACATAGCAGAAAAGACAGCATAGTTATGTCCTGGAAAAGATTTTGTATTAGTTATATAGCAAGAATAAAGAATGACAGGAGGACAACTCAGATGTTGAACTGCTAGCTACAATAGAGTGAAAAAAAATGAATCCCAGAATATAAGACCTTCAAAAATTATATAGATTCTTTGTGGAAGATTTATGGAAAGAAATGGACAAGAATCATGTCAGATGATAAACTGTGGATGGATTATAATCTGTATTAGGAAAAAGAGTATTCTCATCTAAAGATCATGATCTATCAAAGTAGATATTTATTCATTTTTTTCTTTCTTTCCTTACTTCCTTTCTTTCTTTTTTCTCTTCTCCTTTTTCTTCTTTTTCTCCTTCTTTTTCTTCTTTTCCTCCTTCTCCTCCTTCTCCTTCTTCTCCTTCTTCTTCTCCTTCTCCTGCTTCTGCTTCTGCTTCTTTTTCCTCCTCCTTCTCTTCTTCTTTATCTTCATCTTCTCCTCCTCTTTCACTTTCCCTCCTTCTCCCCTTCCTTTTATTTTTATCTTGTTTATGTATAGTTCAGTTAAACAAGTAAAAGCAATTCTGAAACCATAAAGCATATGTATAGGTAGGTAGGCACTACCTTTCAGTTATCTATAATATTATTGTTTTTATTATTATTATTATTATTATTTTCAACTAGAGAATTAACTATCAAAAAGTGGAGAGAGGACTGACCTCAAAACCAAGAAGACATGAGCTCAAGTCTTACCACTGAAACACTGAAACACTGAAACATTCCAGGAGATCCTGGAAAAGTCATAAACATTTTCAATGCCCTAAACAAGTACCAAAATTGCAGAGAAGTTTCTGACTTGGAAGTTTTTTATATTAATGAAATCACTGGTCCTGTTCTTCTCTTAGTTCTCCATTGTCCAAATAGACACTCATGTGCAGAGTACTTACCTAGGAGTCTCTGCTTTTCCAATATTTTATCAAAAGTATTCATGACAATGGATAAATGAGCAAGAAGGAACACAGACTCCTACAAAAGATTTATAAACAAAAGATTTTTAAACTCTAAAAACAGGCATCTATCATATGGTGATAGTGCTTCTTATTTATGAAAATTCTCTGGATTCAATGTTGTAAGAACTCTCTTAGCTAGACTGTTTACTTTTATTCAAGGGCTAGGGTTAATGGCAAGATATGCTAACTAAATTGAGCTGTTACTCCTACTTCTCATCTATCTGTTTGTCTCTGTCCCTGTTTCTGTCAGTCTTTGTCTCTTCTGTGTCTCTGTTTCTATGTGTCTCTGTCTCTCTGTCTCTTTCTATGTTTCTGTCTGTTTGTCTGTCTGTCTCTCTTTCTCCTACTCTCTGTTTCTCTGTCTCTCTATCTGACTTTGTCTTTCTGTCTCTCTATCCAGACACACCATTCTCAGGTTTGGCAGCTTTTCTAGAAGACTACATGGTGTGATGGGCTTTTTCAGGAATGTCTAATTTTTGCATTATAGCTCTGATGAAATTTACACTGAGGAAGAGTGAAAGAGCCACAACTGTAAGACGTGATCTGCCAGGAGGTAAGTTCATGTTTCATTTCACAAGGAACCTTGCATATAAGTAATGTCATTCATCAAGACACAAAAGTAGAAAAACTTACAATGGATCAATCTCTGAGAAGACCCATTTTCAGCTCTTTTGGAAGTATCTCTGGATGGGGGGAAAGGGTTGAAAGGACAGAGGAAGGAAGGGAAGGAGGAAGAGAGAAAGAGAAGAAAAAGGGAGGAAAGGAGATTGAAAAGGAAGGAAGGAGGGAGAAAGAGAGGGGAAAAGGGAGGAAAGGAAAGAGGAAGGAAAAAAGGGAGAGAGAAGGGGAGGGAAGGAGAGAGGAAAGAAGGTAGGGAGAAAGAGAGGGAAGAAGAGAGGAAATTCACAAACTGAAATAGAAATCTAACCTTTGCCCCTGAATCTTATCAATATTCTCTTGAATTTGGCCTGAGCCATAAAAAGTGCAAAAAAAAATGTAGGAGGAGAGAGTAATAATTAAAATGAAAAGTCATTTTCAGAAATGTAAAATATTCGCATTACCATTGGTATTCAAAAAAAAAAGTGATTTCCTATCTAGACTTTCAATTTTAGACTGGCCCTTCTCTGCTGAGCAAGATCTATAAAATAGCAAAGTTAGGAGCCATAATTTGCTCTTGTTTGCTTGTCAGGAGGCCAGGCTGTTTTTCTAAAAGTAAGAAATTAGGAGGGAAATGGATGGAGTGGAAAAACCAGAGTGGTTATTGAGGAACAGCCTCTATATAACTCTCATAGCTCTCTAGAAGTACTTCTCCCTATCTGATCCATCACCTATTATATAGCATCAGGGTCCAAACCACCTTCCTCTCCCTACTACATTCAAATGCCTCCCAAATCCTGCTGTTTATATCCCTTATAAGCAATATAGCTTGCATCCTGTGAAGACCTGCCCTGAAATACACAATATCCATACCCAACCCTATCCCAAGGTGAGAAGCTGTTTCTGCCTATTTTCTCTCTCTTGGCTTTAAGCCCTGAACAGATTTAATATACCTGCAAATGATTTGATTTCTTCTTGGGCTAAGTCCTGCCCTGGAACTGTAGTGTTTTGTCTCCCAAATAATAATTTATATCTACAAATAAAGAAGCAAAGCTTTTAAGTCACAGCAACCTTGCAAATTAGATGTTGTAAGTATTATCATCCCTACTTTACAGATAAGGAAACAAAGGCATAGAGTTACCATTTTGCATGTTCAAATATCATCTCTCTCCCAAGTTCCCCCCACCCCCAAGCAACAACAACCCTTTTGAGTTCTTCCAAAAATCCTTACTTCTTTTGAGGGCACTACCACCTTTCCAATTACCCAGTATGCACCATACATACAATGTATGTATGTATGTATATCCCTTCTCTTCACCCACAAAACCATTACTTTAGTTGAGTCCAACATCATTTTTTGCTTGAACTTTTGTCATAGCTTCTTAATTTCTTTCCTTGCCCCCAATTTCTCCATTGTCCAGTCCATCCCAAGGTATATTCTTCTGCTGCCATAATAATCTTCTTAAGGCATTATCTGATAATATTACTTACAATATTACTTCAACTCTTTTACAGTGATAAGGAGACAGATTGCCAAGAGTTGAGAAGTGAGTGTGTTAAGGGGAAGTAGAGGCAACCAGCAAAGGAAGTTTTTTCCATGAGTTTAGCTGTAAAAGGAAAACAAGATAGGATTATAAACTTGAGGGCATGAGAGGGCCAAATGAAAGTTTTCTTTGTTTTTTTTTTTTTTTAATTGGGAAAACCATAGAATTTTTGTAGGCTACAGAGGAGATAGTAGTTAAGGAAGTGTGGAATATAAAAGAAAGAATGAAAATGGTAATCCAAGTTTTACAGTTAAGAATACTAAAGTACAGTGCTAAGTGAAATATTTTCTTTTGGTTGACATGGGATAGGCATTAGATCAGTAGTAATTTCATTAATATATAAGACTACCAGGTTAAGAAAATCTTTCTACCAATTCAGTTCACTACCTTTTCTACAACTTAAAGTTATAACACTGCCTTAAAAAAACTGCATCAAGACATTGGTATCTGTCCAGATTCAAAAGGTCAGCATGTGTAGAAGGCAGAACATTAGGTTAGACTAATGGGAAAAAAATTGAACTCAGAACACAAGATTCAAATACAGAATGCTATTATTTAATGGAGTGCTATAATTTAATGCTATTTAATGGAGTGGTCATTCCATTAATGTGCTGCCACTCTGCGCTAAGTTTGAAATGGGATCCTAAGGACATAGGAAGATCTGAGAATGGTGATGAAGTGAGTATATTTTCTCTCTGGGCCTTCAGGGGAAACAGAAGCTTCTTGAGATCACTATATCTATCAGCATCTCAGGAATCAATTGTAGAGCCCTGGACACTCAGTGAGTCACTCATTTCTACTTTCCAGTTATCTTTTTGAATTTCCCATCATGATGTAGATCTAGGTATTTCAACTTTCTATATATTGTCTTTCCCCATTAGATTGTAAGCTACTTGATGTCAAGGACTGTCTTTTTTCACATTTTTGTTTTCAGAGTTAGCTTGATGCCTATATATAGTAGCCATTTAATAAATGTTTATTAATTAATTGATTTACAAGTTTACTAGTAAACATTCATTAAGTGCCTATTGTTTTGATTTGCCAAAAACAGCAGACTAAATTAAGATTAGAATCTTTAAGTAAATAGAACAAGCTACTAATCAACTCCCTAAGAAAAAATCTCCAGCACCTCATTAAGTAACCATCTTGGGCAGAGAAAGCTTGGGAAAATCTCATCTTTGCCCTAAGAGGAGACCTCAACCTTTAAAAATAATCAAAAAAAGTTCTTTTATGAATACAGGGAAGAACAGACCTCAAACCTGAGGACACTAAAGGCAAAAGGTCTCCACATAAAGCCTTAAAGGGTGACATGAGCTGATCTCCATCTCACAAGGTTCTTTTAGAAGAATTCAAAAAGCTTCTTAAAAGAGAGTTAGAAGGCGGAGCCAAGATGGAGAACTGCAGACAGCATTCTCTGTGAGCTCCTGAGACCTTCTCTCAGACCCAGAGAAATTGAGCCTCCGAACTGGTTCTGGAGTGAGGGCTCCACCAAACACTTGGACTACAATGCACTTCTATCAAAAATCTACTTTGAAAGAACTCTGGAGGTCAGTTTTAGACGGGCAGGGGATCGAGCAACTCCCAGTACACAGAAGCCAGTGAGCAGCTGGGGTGCAAGTCCGGGGCTGTTACAGAGCAGATTGTAGGCTGCCAAGAAGTCCCTGGGAGACCCTTGGGCCACTTCGCTATGCTTGTGGGCAGGTGCTTTGGCAGATCTGCCTTTGGTAAGGAGTGGATTGAGAGCAGCTGAAAGTGTGGTCCTAGTGTGGATCTAGCTGCCCAGTCTCAGACCAGAAGTCAACTTGGCAACTGCCCCAGGGCAAATTGAAACTGCAGCAGAATTCCCTGCTGGTGACTGATACCTCAGCTCAAAATCATGAAGAAGAAGCAGAAGAGAGCTCTCACCATAGACAACTTTTACATAGAGAAAGTAGGGCAGACCCAAGATCCTGAGGTTCTGAAAACAATCCCAGATGAAGCCACAAAGGTGGACATGAGCAGGTCTCCTTTTCAGAAGGCTTTCCTGGAAGATTGCATAAGGAATCTCAAAAGAGAGTTAGAAGAAGAATGGGGAAATAAATTGAGAGCAGGGCAAGAAGGAAATATTGCTCTGAAACAGATGTGAAAAACTGGAAAATAAGACTGATCAATTGGAAAAAGTCACAAACTCACTGGAAAATAAAAATAGTGAATTGGAAAAATACAACAATTCACTGAAAAACAAAATTGTTGAATTGGGAAAAGTCACCAACTCACTAGAAAATAAAAATAGTGAACTGGAAAAAGATAACAATTCACTGAAAAACAAAATTAGTGAATTGGAAAAAGATAAAAATTCACTGAAAAATAAAATTGGCAAAATGGAAAAAGAATGCAATGAACCAAAAAATTCAATTGGCCAGTTACAAAAGGAGCTAAAAAAGATAGCTGAAGGAAATAATACATTAAAAATTAAAATTGGACAAATAGAAATGAATGACTCAATAAGACTTCAAGAATCAGTCAAACAAAAACAAAAAAAATGAATAAAATAGAAGAAAATAGGAAACATCTCCTAGGAAAAACAACTGACTTGGAAAACAGATCCTGGAGAGACAATCTAAGGATTATTGGACTCCCTGAAAGCCACAATGAAAAAAAGAACCTTGATGCTGTCTTCCAGGAAATCATGAAAGAGAATTGCCCTGATGTTTTAGAATCAAAAAAAGATTCTACAACTAGAAGGCAAAGATGGTATTGAAAGAATTCACCGATCACCTTCTGAAAGAGACCCCAAAATTAAAACCCCAAGAAATATCATGGCCAAATTTCAGGACTATCACACCAAGGAAAAGATATTGCAAGCAGCTAGAAAAAAAAAAAAAAAAAAAAAAAAAAAA
The DNA here is from genome assembly GCA_023553655.1 of Myrmecobius fasciatus. NCBI lineage: Eukaryota > Metazoa > Chordata > Mammalia > Dasyuromorphia > Myrmecobiidae > Myrmecobius > Myrmecobius fasciatus. The sequence continues at coordinate 1 of JAJPUD010030944.1, read as the reverse complement.
A
>JAJPUD010030943.1:0-12837 GCA_023553655.1 Myrmecobius fasciatus | reverse complement strand
TCTTGTAGATAGGATTTTTCTTGCATAACTTCTCAAGCATTTCAACATTATTAGCATATAGTGGACTTCCTGCCATCTAGGGGAGGGGAGGGGACTGGGGGTAAAATTTGTAATGGAAAGCTTTGTAAAGATCAATGCTGGGGAACTACCCATACATATGTTATACAAATAAAAAGCTTTAAAAAAAAGAATGACTTTAAGCAAATAAATTATAAAAAAAATTATATGATGATCAATTCTGATGGATGTGGCTCTTTTCAACAGAGTGATACAGGCTAGTTCCAATGGTCTTGTGATGAAGAGAGCCATCTGTACTCAAAGAGAGGGTGTGAGGACTGAGTGTGGATCACAACAGTATTTTCACCTTTTTTATTTTTGTTTGCTTGCATTTTGTTTGTTCATTTTTCCTTTTTGATCTTATTTTTCTTGTGCAGCATGATAATTGTGGAAATATGTATAAAAGAATTGCACATTTTTAGCATATTGAATTACTTGTCATCTAGAGGAGTGGGAGAAGGGAGGGAAAAAATTGGAACACAAAGTTTTGCAAGGGTGAATGGTGAAATTTATCTATGTATATGTTTTGAAAATAAAAAGCTTTAATCAAAAAGAAAGAAAGAAAGAAATGATGAGCAGGCTGATTTCAGAAAATCCTGGAAAGATTTACATGAACTAATGCTGAATGAAGTGAGCAGAGCAAAGAGAACATTGTACACAGCAACAGCAAGATTGTGTGATGATCAATTATGACAGACTTAGCTCTTCTTAACAATACAGTGATCTAAGATAATTCTAATAGACTTGGGATAAAAAATGCCATCCACATCCAGAGAAAGAATCATGGAGATTGATGTGGATTGAAGATGTTCGATTATTTTTTTCTTGTGGTTTCTCCCTTTCATTTTGATTTTTTTTCACAACATGATTAATATGAGATATATTTTAAAAATAATTGTATATGTATGTCAAATTGCTTGCTGTCTTGGGGAAGGATAATGGAAAGAAGGGAAGGAGAAAAAAATTAAAATTCAAAATCTTACCAAAGTGAATGTTGTAAATTATCTTTACACGCAATTGAAGAAAAGTCCTATTAAGTAGGAAAGAGAAGCTTAGCTCTTTGAGCTCATCAAATGCTAGATTATTATGGTCATTTACTACTATGTATTGCATACCTAATCTATTCCACTGATCCACTCCTTTATTTCTTAACCAATACTGGATTGTTTTAATGATTACCACTTTGCAATGTAGTATGGAACTGCAAGGCTGCCTTCCTTCACATTTTTTTATACTGATTCCTTTGATTTTTTTTTTTTTTTTTGCTGAGGCAATTGAGGTTAAGTGACTTGCCCAGGGTCACACAGCTAGGGAATGTTAAGTGTCTGAGACCAGATTTGAACTCAAGTCTTCCTGACTTCAGGGCTGGTGCTCTATCCACTGCACCACCTAGCTGCCTGTCCTTTGATATTCTTGACTATTTGTTATTCCAAATGAATTTTGTTTTGCTTTGTTTTATTATTTCTATAAAGTTATTCTTTGGTAGTTTGATTGGTATGGCACTGAATAAGTTAATTTAGGTAAAATTATTGGCTTGGAATACTCATGAACAATTAATATTTCTCCAATTATTTAGATTTCTCATCTGTGTGAAGTGGTTTTTTGCTGAGTTCATATATTGCCTGGATTTGTCTTAGCAAGTAAACTCACCAGTATTTTACATTGCCTGCAGCTATTTTAAATGGCATTTCTCTTTCTATCTCTTCCCACTGGTTTTGTTACTATAGAAATTTTGATGATTTATGTGGGTTTATTTCATAACCTACAACTTTGCTAAAGTTGTTAATTTTTTCAACTAGTTTTTAGTTGATTCTCTAGGGTTGTCTAAGTATAATATCATATCACCTGCAAAGAATAAAAGTTTTGTTTCTTCATTGCTTTAATTTTTTTCTGGTCTTATTGCTATAGCTAGCATCTTCTCATCTCATTTGGAAAGCTTCCAGTTTATCTCTGTTACAAGTGTCTACTCTTGGTTTTTTAAAATGCTTTATGCTTTCTAGTATTTTTTAATAGGAATGAGTGTTTTATTTTGTCAAAGGCTTTTTCTGTATCTAGTGATTTTGTCATTTTTCTTATTGATGCATCAATTATAGTCAATTATGTTGATAGTTTTCCTAATATTCAATCAGCAATACATTCCCAGTATAAATCCCATCTGGTCATAGTGTGTCATCTTTGTGATATATTACTGTAATTTCCTTGATAGCATTTAATTAAAATTTTTGCATCAAATTTCCATAAGGAAAATAGTCTAGTGTTTTCTTTCTCTGCTTTTGCTCTTCCATGTTCAGATACTAAAAACCATACTTCTGTCACAAAAGGAATATGATAGAATTCTTTTTTCACCTACTTTCCCAAATAGTTTACATAGCACTGGGATCGGTCATTTTTTAATTTTTGGTAAAATTCACTTGTAAATCCATCTAGTCCTTAAGGTTTTTCTAAAGGAGCTCATTTATGGTTTAATTTCTTTTTTTAAGACAGGGTAATGTAAATATTCTACTTTCTCTTCTCTTAATCTGGGCAATTTGTATCTTTGTAAATATTCATTCATTTCACTAAAATTGTTAGTTTTACTTGCATGTAATTTGGCAATATAACTTCTTATAATTGTTTTAATGTCATCTTCATTGGTAGTACATTCATTATTTTCATTTTTGAAATGAATTTAATTTTTTTCTTTCTTTTTTTGAAATCAAATTAAGCAATGGTTTTTCCTGCATATAAGTTCAATGTTTTACTTTAAATTTTATTAATCTCTCTTTTTATTTTTCAGGATCTACACTGTGGTGTTTTATTGGAAATTATTAATTTGTTCTTTTTCTAGTTTTTTTTTTAAATTGTTCATCCACTTTATTGATCTGCACTTTCTCTTTTTTATTGATACATAATTTTAGAGATATAAAATTTCCCCTAAATACTGTTTTGGCTATATCCCATGAATCTTGGAATGTTACCTCATTGTTGTCATTTTCTTTAATGAAATTATTGATTGTTTATATGATTTTTTAACCCATTCATTCTTTAGGATTAGTCTATGCTTTCAAGGTCCTTTATTAAATGTAGTTATTATTGCATTTGGGATTTGAAAAGGACAAGTTTAATGTTTTTGCTTTTCTCAATTTGGCTGTGAGATTTTATGCTTTAATACTTGGTCAATTTTTGTGAAGATTTTATGTACAAAAAAGGAAGAGGGATAGGTAGGTGGTATAGCAAATAAAGCACTGGCCCTGAAATCAGGAAGATCTTAATTCAAATTTGGCCTCTGATATTACTAACTTTGTGATCCTGGGCAAGTCACTTAACCCCCAAAAGATAAAAAAAAGATGCTATGCACAACTAAGAAAAATTCAATTTTTCTTGAAGTCTATCATATCTAGATTTTCAAAGATTCTATTCATTTCTTTGGCTTCTTTCTTATTTATTTTATGGTTAGATTTATCTATCCCTGAGAGTGAAAAGCTGATGTTCCACACTACCATTGTTTTACCTTCTATTTACTCCTGTAATTCACTTAATTTCTCCTTTAAGAATGTGTCATCTCCTGCATGTATATTATTATTCATAGTACTTCATTGTTTATGTTCCTTTTAGGAAGATGTAGTTTCCCTGCTTGTTTCTTTTAATTAGGTCTATTTTTACTTTGCTTTGTTTAATATCTTAATTGCTACCCTTGTCTTTTTTATTTAACCTTAAGCATAATAGATTCTTCTCTAACCCCTTATCTGAGTTTTGTATGTGTCTCTCTATTTCAAGTGTATATATATATATATATATATATATATATATATATATATATATTGATCAAGGTATTGGGAATTTTTCAAACCAAGGGCTCAGAAAGATTATAACTAAATTCAGTACTTTTCATATAAAATAAACTTTCTAAAATCAGAGAGGAGGGAACCATGATGACTTTAGGAACCATATGGCCTCTAAGCCTAAAATTAGTTAATTATTGTATCATCGTGTTACAGTGATAAAAACTCTCACTTCAATAGTTGATGCTCAAGCAACCCTTTACAAAGTGTTTTCCTCAAAACAATACAATAAAGTAGATGGGTAAATATTGACTACTACTGTGATTTCATTGGCATAGGGGACTCCCATTGGAGAAATTCCTTCTATCAAAGCACAGAGTAACATTAGCTGCACAACTTAGCTTAGAGTAGCTTAAACGAACTGAGAAGGTAATTAACATGTTCTGGAAGCTGATACAATAGAATATATATTGGTTTTAGAACTCAAGAATCAGGGTTCCAATCCTGCCATTGATGCTTATGACTGTATGTATTTAGGCTACTTATTCAATCTATTTGATTCTGTTTCCTCATCTGTAAAATGTTGGACAATAAATTGGACAAAATGATCTCTGGAGTCCTTTCTCTCTAAATCTATGATCTCAGGGTCACACAGCCAATATGGATCAGGGAGGTCGAAGCTGCTCAGAGGTCTTTCTGAAACTATCTATATATTTCACAGTCTCTCATTGTCCTCATTTAATAAGACTGGATTTGCTTAAAATGACATTATTAATTAGGTGCCAGAGTTTAGGGAAAAGCCACAAGCAGGTCTCTTAATTGCAAAATGTGCTCTCTCATTGAAGTGAAAGCCTTAAGTAACAAAAATTCTGCAAACCAGTAGCTGGGAATTCTTATCTTATAGCTTTCTAAAAGAAAACCTCAGGGTACCACTACACACATATCAGATTGGCTAAAATGACAGGAAAAGATAATGACGAATGTTGGAGGGGATGTGGGAAAGCTGGAACACTGATACATTGTTGGTGGAACTGTGAACAGATCCAACCATTCTGGAGAGCAATTTGGAGCTATGCTCAAAAAGTTATCAAACTGTGCATACCCTTTGACCCAACAGTGTTTCTATTGGGCCTATATCCCAAAGAGATCTTAAAGGAAGGAAAGGGCCCCACATATGCAAGAATGTTTGTGGCAGCCCTTTCTGTAGTGGCTAGAAACTGGAAATTGAATGGATGCCCTTCAATTGGAGAGTGGCTGAATAAATTATGGTATATGAATGTTATGGAATATTATTGCTCTGTAAGAAACGACCAGCAGGACGATTTCAGAGAGGCCTGGAGAGACTTGCATGAACTGATGCTGAGTGAAATGAGCAGAACCAGGAGATCATTATACACGGCAACAACAATACTATATGATCATCAATTCTGATGGACATGGTTCTCTTCAACAATGATGTGATTCAAACCAGTTCCAATTGTCCAGTGAAGAAAGCCATATACACCCAGAGAGAGGGATATGAAATGTGGACCACAACATAACATTTTCATGCTCTCTATTGATGTTTGCTTCCATTATGTTTCCCTTCTCAGATTTTTTTTCTTGTAGATCCGACAAGATAACTGTAAAAATACGTATACACATATTCGATTTATCAAGTATTTTAATATAACACGTAGTAAACTTCCTGCCATCTAGGGGAGGGGTGGGGACTAAAAGGGAAAAACTTATAACTGAAAGCTTTGCAAGGGTCAATGTTGAAAAATTATCCATATATATGTTTTGTTTTTGTTTTTTTTGCTTTTTGCTGAGGCAATTGGGGTTAAGTGACTTGCCCAGGGTCACACAGCTAGGGAATGTTAAGTGTCTGAGACCAGATTTGAACTCAGGTCCTCCTGACTTCAGGGCTGGTGCTCTAACCACTGCACCACCTAGTTCATACATATGTTTTGCAAATAACAAGCTTTCATTAAAAAAAATAAAAAGATAATTAAAAAAAAGAAAGAAAGAAAAGAAAACCTTAGGGACTCAGGGGACAGAAGTCCACAGCTGATAGAGTCAGAAGAAGCCTTTAAGATCTTCTAGGCCAATTTTTTTGATTTTGAAAACTTGGAAACTCAGATTCAAGCTGATAAAGTGACTTGCCCAAAAATCATTGTTAGCTCTTCGTACAGCTGGGACTTGAACTTGGCATCCTGAGCTTTTCCACAGCACTATACTGTCATTAAAGACCAGGACTTCAGCCCAAGTTCCTGCCTCTAACACGTACTCCATTGTAGCCATGTCTGCACATCAAACTCCATTTTCCATTGCACTAGTCGGGCAATTTAACTAAACTCAACTAACATTTATCAAATGCGTAGAACCAAGAGAACATTGTACATGATAACAACAAAATTATGTGATGATCAACTGTGATGGATGTGGCTCTTCTTAACAGTGAGGTGATTCAGGACACTTCCAATAGACTTGTGATGGAGAGAGCCATTCACATCCAGAGAGAGGACTACAGCATAGTATTTTCATCTTTGTTGTTGCTGTTGTTGTTTGCTTGCTTGTTTTTTCTCTCATTTTTTTCCTTTTTGATCTGATTTTTTCTTGTACAAGATGATAAATGTGGAAATATATTTAGAAGAATTTCCTATATTGGATTACTTGCTATCTAGGGGAAGGGGGAGAGGAAAAGGGAGGGTGAAAGATTTGGAACACAGTTTTGCAAGGATGAATGTTGAAAACTATCTTTGCATGTATTTTTTTAATTAAAGGTTTTTATTTGTATAACATATGTATGAGTAGTTCCTTAGCATGGATCTTTACAAAGCTTTCCATTACAAATTTTACCCCCAGTTCCCTTCCCTCCCCTAGATGGCAGGAAGTCCACTACATGGTAATAATGTTGAAATACTTGACAAGTTGTGCAAGAAGAATCCTATCTACAAGAAAAACAGAAAAAGGAAACACAATGCAAGCAAACATCAATAGAGAGCATGAAAATGTTATGTTGTGGTCCATATTTCATATCCCTCTCTCTGGGTGTATATGGTTTTCTTCACTGAACAATTGGGACTGGTTTGAGACAATTCTTTGTTGCAGAGAGCCATGTCCATCAGAGTAGATCATCATGTAATATTGTTGTTGCCATGTACAATGATTTCCTGGTTCTGCTCGTTTCACTCAGCATCAGTTCATGCAAGTCTCTCCAGGCCTCTCTGAAATCATCCTGCTGGTCGTTTCTTACAGAGCAATAATATTCCATAACATTCATATATCATAATTTATTCAGCCATTCTCCAATTGAAGGGCATCCATTCAGTTTCCAGTTTCTAGCCACTACAAAAAGGGCTGCCACAAACATTCTTGCACATGTGGGGCCCTTTCCTTCCTTTATGATTTCTTTGGGATATAAGCCCAATAGAAACACTGCTGGGTCAAAGGTTATGTACAGTTTGATAACTTTTTGAGCATAGCTCCAAATTGCTCTCCAGAATGGTTGGATCCATTCACAGTTCCACCAACAATGTATCAGTGTCCCAGCTTTCCCACATCCCCTCCAACATTCATCGTTATCTTTTCCTGTCATTTTAGCCAATCTGACAAGTGTGTAGTGGTACCTCAGAGTTATCTTAATTTGCATTTCTCTGATCAATAGTGATTTGGAGCAACTTTTCATATGACTAGAGATGGTTTTAATTTCATCATCTGAAAATTGTCTGTTCATATCCCTTGACCACTTCTCTATTGAAGAGTGGCTTGAATTTTTATAAATATGAGACAATTCTCTATATATTTTAGAAATGAGGCCTTTATCAGAACCATTAAATGTAAAGATGATTTCCCAATTTGATGCTTCCCTCCTAATCTTGTCTGCATTAGTTTTATTTGTACGGAAACTTTTTAACTTAATATAATCAAAATTATCTATCTGGTGTTCAATTAGGAGTTCCAGATCTTCTTTGGACATAAATTTATCCCATCTCCACAGGTCTGAGAGGTAAACTATACTACGTTCCTCTAATTTGCTTATAATATCACTCTTTATATCTAGATTATGGACCCATTTAGATCTTATCTTGGTATGTGGTGTTAGGTGTAGGTCAAGCCCTAATTTCTTCCACACTAGTTTCCAATTTTCCAAGCAGTTTTTGCCGAATAGTGAGGGCTTATCCCAAAAACAGGGGGCTTTGGGTTTATCAAACACTAAATTGTTAGTTACTGCCTAGATTGTCCTGGTATCCTATCCTATGCCACTGATTGACTGCTCTATTTCTCAGCCAGTACCAAATGTTTTGATGACCGCTGCTTTATAATATAGTTTTAGATCTGGTACAGCAAGGCCACCTTCATCTGACTTTTTTTTCATTGATTCCCTTGAAATTCTTGACCTTTTGTTCTTCCAAATGAACTTTGCTACTATTTTTTCTAGATCTGTAAAATAATTTCTTGGGAGTTTGATTGGTATGGCACTAAATACGTAAATTAGTTTGGGTAGTATTGTCATTTTTATTATATTTGCTCAGCCTACCCATGAGCACTTAATATTTTTCCAATTGATTAGGTCTGATTTTATTTGTGTGGAAAGTGTTTTGTAGTTTAGTTCATATAGTTTCTGACTTTTCCTTGGCAGATAGATTCCCAAATATTTTATACTATCATCCGTTATTTGGAATGGGATTTCTTTTTGTATCTATTGCTGCTGAACTTTGTTGGTAATATATAAAAATGCTGATGATTTATGTGGATTTATTTTGAATCCTGCAACTTTACTAAAGTTGTGAATTGTTTCTAGTAGTTTTTTAGTTGAGTCTCTAGGGTTCTCTAAGTATACCATCATGTCATCTGCAAAGAGTGATAATTTGGTTTCTTCATTACCTACTCTAATTCCTTTTATCTCTTTTTCTTCTCTTATTGCCAAGGCTAACATTTCTAATACAATATTAAATAGTAATGGTGACAGTGGGCAGCCTTTTTTCACTCCTGATGTTATTGGAAATGGTTTTAGTTTGTCTCCATTCCATATGATGCTTGCTGATGGTTTTAAGTAGACGCTCATCATTTTAAGGAAAAGCCCATTTATTCCTATACTCTCTAGTGGTTTTAATAGGAATGGGTGTTGAATTTTATCGAATGATTTTTCTGCATCTATTGAGATAATCATATGGTTTTTGTTAGTTTGGTTATTAATATACTTAATTATGCTGATAGTTTTCCTAATATTGAACCAATCTTTGCATGTATTTTGAAAAATAAAACACTATTATTATTTTTAAAAATACATTTATTAAATACCCATTATGTCCCATTTCCACCTGCTCAATTGCTTCTCATTCTTTAAAACTCAACTAAAATGTCAACCTCTCTAGAAAGTGTTCCCTGAATAAATGACCTTTCCCCTCAGAATCACAAAGTACTTTGCATTCTCTAATGCATTTGTAATAGAACCTTTGGACCATGCACACATTGTCTAACATGGAAGTGCTCTGCATGGGAATGATGTACCCCATCTCTGCATCACCTCATATTCTGGGGAAGGGAAAGAGATTAATATTTTAGCAGAGTCTCAATTCCAAGTCCAAATCCCTTCTTGGACTTACATTCCAGATACCCTGGATTCTAGGGGTGGCAGGCTCCAACACCCTGTTGTTGCAATCCATGATTTGAACTCCCTGGTTCAGTTGGGAGTACTGAACCTGAAAGTGAGAAAGACAAATGACAAATTAAAAATACAAACTGATGCCCATTTTTAAGAACTTGAGTAAAAGAGGAGAGAAAAATAGGAAATTCTTTCCCTCACACCAGTTCAATTTGTTTTGTTTTGCTATGTTTTGTTTTACAATTCTAGCCTCAGATTTAGAATTGTTCTCTATGGTCTCTGAGGAGATATAAGTAATTTCCATTTATTTCTTTCCCCAATGCCACCAATGTCAAAAGATCATATGACTTCCTACATGTTCAGATGAAAAAAAAATTACAATTATCCCCAAACACAAAGTTTTACAGATTTACAGATTCACAAAACAAGCAAAAAGTTCACCAAATATTTCTGCTTGTTTAGCCTTAGGCTTACAGAGCCTTTCTCAACCAACAAGCAAAAGAAAGAGCAAAGACAAGAAAAACTGACTCTCACATAGAACAGAAACTTAGTCTGCACTGATTTATCCAAACTACATGGAACTCTCCCCTCAGGGCAGTGGATCATGGTGTATGTGACCCCTTTCTCAAATGAGAAACTATTCTAGGTGGAAGCTCTTCCAACAATTCCCTCAGTGCATAAAGGCCATCCTCCTGCGATCTGCACAAAGTGTCCCTATCTACACATGGCACATCATTATTCTCTAGGGGTCCCTCTGATATAGGTGATTGTCACAGAGGCAAGGCAATTTCCTCTGTTTCCCTTATCCCAAAGGACACCCCAAATTCCCTCATGAATTCTTGCTACTGCCAGGGTAAATTCACTGCAAACTCATCCACCAAGAAGAGAAGACAAGTAGGTCCAGTTAGAGAAGTGGGAAGGAATAATAGGTACTTAGGGATTTGGGGAACAGGGCTTCTCACCTTAAGAAGCTGGAAGACATCTTGCTTTCATATAAGACAGGCAATCTGGGTCTGTCTACATGCAAAAACATGAACATTTCCACTAGCCCATTCAGTGATTCCATATTTATCACATTAAATTTAACATAAATTCTTATACAGGGTTCAGTCATATAGAACAGTATCATACAGAACATGTCAGTATATCAATGTTTATACAGAATTCAATAATACAAGAAATATCAATATTTTAAACAATCTCACAATCAACAAAAGAAAATTTGCAAAATCAAATCACTGGGAACTGACTATTTATACAGAATTCAATAATACAAAAAGGATGCTACTTAGCAGTCAAACATTCAACAAAATGAAAAAATTAGCAAAATGCAAAAAATGAAAATAACTTATAAAGGAATATTCACCGAGGGAAAAAAATCAACTTTATTTATAACCTTTAAAAAATTCTAAATTTCTCTAAGATCTTGCAGGACAGGGTATCTAGAATCAAACTAACTACAGTGATCCTTTCTTCCTGGAAAACCAGATAGGTTACATTTCACATTACCAGGATTCTCAAATATCCTTAAGGGATTCTGGGATACCTAGGTATTCTGCAAATGGCTCCAGCCTTCACCAAAGGTATTCTCCAAAGTATAGGGCAATGTCCTCTACTCTTCAGTTTCATTTAGTTATTAACAAATTTTGTTTTGTTTTGTTTTATTTTATTTTTTTGCTGAGGCAATTGGGATTAAGAGACTTGCCCAGGGTCACACAGCTAGGAAGGGTTAAGTGTGTGAGGTCATATTTGAACTCAGGTCCTCCTGACTTCAGGGCTGGTGCTCTATCCACTGCACCACCTAGCTGCCCCTCAAATTAGTTTTTACAAATAAATATTTATTTTCAAAAATATAATCACAAATATAACAAATTTCCTCCTTTAGCACTTGAGAAGCATAATCTTCCCTTTCCACTACGATCTCAATCCTTGGGGAAGGATGTAGATTATAAAATTCATAGCTTAACTCAGTTTCTATAGTTACAGTTCCAAGTCCAAAACCATTTTGGACTTCAGGCCCAAAGGGTTTCGGGGGGCTTCTCTGTTGGGTCAGCTGACTATATCTCCCATCATACTGACTCTGAGGGCACTATGGCTTAAACTCCTGGTTCTGGTAGGGATCCCTGACAGCACCTGAAAGAAAGAAGGACCTATGACACTTCTTGGATCTACAATAAAAGAGGAGGGCAGAGGAAGGAAGTCCCCTTGCTACCCCACAATGGCTAAACTGTGAGCTTTGCCCTCTGCACAGAATAGAGGGACACAGAAAGAATGTAAGTCAAAAAGATGAATTTCACAGTTTTACCAGTTTTAAAGACACAACTTGTTCCCAATTAGGTAACATAGCAAGGGTACCCACATTTTAGGAGACTCTATCTTAGGTGAGCTGGGAAAGCCCTAAAAACCCCATTGCACACATTATTCAATATTGCATGTTAAGTTTTCTCTATGTATTTCATACCCCACTATGAGCTCCTTGAGTTGAGGGATAATGTCTTATTCAAACTGTATCTTCCTCCTTTTCCCCAGGACCAAATACAATGTTCTATCTACAGTAAGTATTTAGGTATTAAAACTGGGGAATTTCTGGTGCTGATTATATAAAAGGTCACTTTCCAGGCTTGTTGGGTAGTTCTCATATAATGGAGACACTTTATATATACAGAATATAAATATTTATAACTAACAGGTATTTATTAAACATCTCCAACACCCTTGGCCCTGTGCTAGGTTCAGAGGTTATAAAGGCAAAAACAAAATAAATAGTAGAATGGAGGAAAGCAATGTGGTAAAAGAAAGGCAGCAATTATGGCTACATTAATAGAAGACTATGGCAGCATTTCTCCCAATGCTGAGAATGCATGCAGCTTATATATGTAAGGGACAGGGTGGTATAGATCCCTTCATCAAGGAGAAGGAGAATCATAGATTTAGAACAGAAAATGAATATCCAGGAGTATAGCCCTTGACTCCAAAGGAATTCTATTAACTTCTCTGTTTAGCCTTATCTGAACTACTCATGGTTAATGTATTCAAAGATGCAAAAGGTCTGCTTACCTTAAGATCAGTACATGTGTAAGAGGCTCCAGATCCTTTTGTTAATCTCAGCAAAAAATAACACAGCACCTAACATCTGGGAACCGTTCAGGGACCAAGCTATGTCTGGACAGGGTTGACTTATTGGGAATAGTAACAAATATTGCTTCATTTCTCCAAACTAGATAAATATGGAACCTCATGGGAAGTAATAAAGTGAAATATAGGTACTCTCTTAGTACCTTTCTGATATGACCACACTTACACAATTTGCATATTATTCAATAAACCCTGAAATTAGATTAAATGAGTGTGAAGTTTCTGTCTTGGTTCCTTGAACCCTGAACAGGACACAATCAACATTTTTTTAAATTTTTTTTATTAAAGCTTTTT
>JAJPUD010030941.1:0-12838 GCA_023553655.1 Myrmecobius fasciatus | reverse complement strand
CATCACTAGAGCAAAGATTATGTTGCTATTTTTTTAAAAAAGTTGATCTCTCTAAGGAGCATTTCTATCTGCGGAATACTAAAATTATTTTTTTCCTTATCACTCTAAGAAAGACTAAAATTTTTTCCATCATCCCTCTTTCTCATTAAAGACAACAGTGACTACATTTGTTTTTAATCAATGACTATAAATCTCTAAATGGAATAGGTACCAAAACTAAGTGCTTATTGCATGAAACAGTTAGGGATGCTGTAAAATATATTACCATGTTTGAAGTTCTGTTCATAGTTATGGTTGCAACAATTTTTAAAGCATTTACAAACAACTGAGTCACAGACTTTCTGAGCATAAGACATGGGGCTATTTGGACTTTTGCTATAGTTGTATTAGGAATCTAGTGTATTCATGATGTCTATAGTGTGATTATGGTGAATATATGTCATCATACATACACTCCTATGTAACAGAGGCCCCATTGCCAAGTAATTAGTGTCTTGACTTACCGTTTGAAGGACCTGTGTTAAAATATTATCTTTGACACTAAATCTAAGTGATCTTGGGCATATTATTTAACCTCTCTGTATTTCAAGCATTCCTCTAATATATATCTACTGAGTCTTAGCTGGGATGAAATCTGCATTGCTAACATAGTTCCCAGACGGAAGTTCTCCATTTAATGAAATGATATATGAATTTCTCAAATATACATATATATGTACATATATAAAAATCCCATAATATTTCCTCCCAATTTTTCTTCCCATAAATTGTACCAAATTGAGGACTTTTAAAAAAAATAAAATTAACCATTCTAACAACATTTTGTTTGGCAACTGCTCAGTTGAGTTTCATGTATGCATCACTGTTTCAAATGGATTCTTTCCTTTTAAATAGTTTTCTGGATTAATGTGACATTTATTCCTAAATAACTGAAAGGAATTTTATTTTATAGGTTAAAATAATTTATATAAAGGAGTTCTAGAAAACATTGAAGTATTAGAATTTTTACTTTGAAATCCACTAAGTTGTTTCTGCATACTTCAGCCAGGAAATTAAAATGCAATGCAGAATAAAAACTAGACTTTGAAAGACCTTCACTATTATTTAACTAGTTTCTAAATATATAAGAATAAAGAACTTGTGCTTGGAACAAAAATTTAAGGACTACTGGCTGGATTAGATTTTTTCCCCCTTACTTGTTTCCTTATTTTCACTGTAAGCAAATTTTTTACTCTCAATCCCTGATCTTGAAAATGGGAGTTGGGTAGAGAGGAGAAACAATTCTATTTCTCACAAGAACGCTTTAAGCATTTCATTTGCTATTATTAAATACTTTATTCTTTATTTTACATTTTTGACAAGACAAAGCAATATTTTTAAAGATTACTTTCTACCTTTATAAAAGCATATTTCTTATCCTAGAATTCTCAATGCTCCTGTGTAGTGAGCAGAATGCATACATTATTTTAATTTTATTTCATTGGAAGTAACATTTTATTAATTTTTTCAGCAATTGATCACTCCTAAAACTAGGAGAGGATGAATATGAAAGTAAAATGGGCCGAAATAAGTGATGAAGCATTTAGGATTACATTTGCTAGATGATTTAACATATTCCTTTTCTATTGTGGGATATTTGAAAGGTGTAAATTAAACTAGAAAAAAAAAGAAGAGTAGAAAAAAGATTCATAATTTACTATGTAAGATTTAATTAAGGGAAACTTGTTCCAAACTCCACCTCTCTGTATAAAAATCTAATCAGCCTGGTATAGTAGCATGAATCAGATTTCATGAGACGTTAAAATAAAACCTATTACTCAGCATTTCAGTTTTAAGGGAATTATACATTCAGGGAATTATACATATAGTGGCAAAGCTTTCTGACTTTGCTAGAGTATCCTGAATTAACCCTTCAGATTAACAAGGTATCTAAGAATACTCCCTAATATCGTCTCCATGAATTCTGGGTAGGCATGTACACAGAGTGGATCATAAAATAAGATTTTTCTTTAAATATTACCAACTTTAATATCATTCTTTCAAGCTTCACAAGTTCAATGCAATATATTTCAGGACTATGAAGGTCAATACAAAATGACAGATTGAAATACTATACGTGACTTGCAAAAGTCATTTTTGGGCAAGCTGTTTTCCACGACTTAAATTAAATTAAAACATACCTTACATCAGACGATTTTTAAAACCAGATTGTGGCCTCATTCTCCAAAGAATATCACTTTTATCCCTAGTTGTCAAACAGCTATTACCATCAAGATGATAAGGTTGATGACATGCTGCAAATACTGATTAAGGGGATACTGCAAGTGCCGTTCCTCTTCCTTGAAGGAGTAATTTTCCTGTCGGCATGATAGAAAATAAAATGCCAAAGGTTTTTCATATGAGTTGAAAACTCTCCTTGAAGTTGTAGATGTTGCTGGTTTTTTCCCCTCCCTGCTTGGCTTCATAATTTGGGAGACTTTTTATTCTAGGATCATTGAAATTAGAGAACATGAGTCTTGAAATATTACAGAATCATTGTGTTAGAAGTATTCTCAGAAGCAGATTCAACACTTGCAGTGTTTATACCCGTAAAAGGCTTCAAAAAATGAGCACTCAATTCAGTCAAGGGTGGGAGGTAGATAGTGATGGAAGCAATCCCTGAAAAACAGGAAGCTAAGGGAGATTTTTCCTTGGGAGCCACCATCATTAGAGGTGAGGGTACAGAGAGAAGTGACCACTATCTATCTGATGGTTTCCAATTTTCAGTAATTATTCATTCTAATGGGATGTGAAGGTCGTTTGTTTTTATTTGAATATAAGAGCCATCTAAAATTTAAGTACTATGGGGAAAATGAAAATTTTGACCAAGTTATAGGTCTGCTCAGAGTTTATCTACCTTCTTGGACTTCCTCTTTCTCCTTACTCTTTTCTAGATATACCTGCATTGCCTTATTCTGAGTTTGTATAGGTATATTCATAGGAGGAAAGCAGTGCAGCCATATTTTTGCTTGCTTCATGATACTGCCTCAAATTTGTTTCTGAATATACTTTTTAATTTATTTTATTTGTGGATCTATTTCCCCTCTGCCTTGTGCATTTCGCCTCCATGTACTTGTTTGTCCTGCTGAAGTCTCTTCTCTCCTTTGTATTTTGTCACACCTGTTTGTCCACTGTAGTAATAATTGTGAAAATGAGAACCCAACAAAAACAGGTACCTGCTAATCTCCTATATATGCTTGGCTACTCAGCTCTGGGCCCAACGTCTCTAGTTCAGTTGAGACATGACATCTTTGCTTCACTAGATATCCCCTATAGGTTTGGCAGTGGCATGAAAATTATTTGCAATGTTAAGTGCCTCAACTGAAGGCAATAGAATTAAAAGCCTTGGGCTCCATTCCCTGGCAACAGTTGAGCCAAACTACAGAGAAAAATGCCACCTTCTGGGGCAGGTTCATGGCTATGTAGAAAAAGGATAAATGGTACTGGGAACTGACTAATGTATAGCCTTACTGTTACTCCCTCTTTGTCCAACCACAAAGACACAATGAGTGGGGTTCGGTATAAATTAGGCTCTTGCCACAACATTATCTGGGACTCTAAAAAAGACTGGGCAAAGGTGACTTTTCTTATATTATACCTGACTGGATATATGCCTCATTTGGCCATGTTCTACCTCTCAGGGAATATCCCCCTACTGAGCAATAATGAAGACATATCTTTATGAGTTCTGTGAGACTTTTGATGATTCTCTAGATCAGGGCTTCTTAAACTTTTTCTAATAGTGACCCCTTTTTGTTTGAGAAATTTTTATTTCTCAATATAGGTATTTATATATATAAAGCATATATATAAGTTCACAAATCAAACATTTACTGATAATAAATCATAATTTTGTTACTCCTGCATTTTGTTACATGGCACTTCAGGGGTTTATGACCCACAATTTAAGAAACCCTTCTCTAGAGGAAGGATCTGGAATAAAATATTTTTGTTTTTAAATAAATTAACCTTGGTGATCCATTTATAAAAGACTGCTAGTTTCTATTTGTAATGAATAGCCTTGGGTAGATTTGCTCCCAGATGTACCAGCACTCATACAATGATATGCATGCAGAGTTAGTAATAACTCATATTTCTATGAGTTTTTTAAAGTGAGGTTTTAAAAATTTGCACTGCTGCCCCTTTCTAGACCAAGACAGTAATCCCAGTGTTCCTCCCCCTTGTCCACAAGAATCAAAGTCCACAGTATGAGTGGAATTCAATCATCCCCCAAGCATTTATTGAGTACCTATTATGTCACAGGTATTGAAATAGGTAGTAATGATAGAAAGATCAAATTAAAGTAGCCCCTGCCTTCAAGAATCTTACATTATATTGGGGGGTGGGGGTGGAGGCATAATAAGTATATAAATAGGTACATAATAAAACAATAGAAATTATAAAGTTATCCCTGGATGGGAAAGCATAGGGATGAAGGAGTGACAGCACAACAAGCCTCATGTAGAAAATGGTACATAAACTGAATTTTGAAAGAAAACAAGAATTCTAAAAATCAGAGGTAAGAAGGGAGCACATTCTAGGCATGGAGAATACCCAGATTAAAGGCATAGGAATTAAAAATGGAGGTGGTTAGTGGAAAATAGTAAGAATACCAGTGTGGCTAGATTGTAGAGTGTCTGGAAGGTATTAATGCAATAAAATAATAACTCTGGAAATATGCAATGTGACCAGGATATTGAGTACTTTAAATAACAAACCTAAGAATGCATATTTGATTCCAAAGCTATTAGGGAATGATTGGATTTTATTGAGCAAAGGAAGTAATATGGTCAGACCTAGGCTTTAAGAAAATCACATAAGTGCTCCTGTAAAAGTTGATTTAGAATGGAGGTAGTCTTGAGGAAAGGAAACCAGTTAGGGAACTGGGACAATAGTAGAGGCAAGAGGAGATGAGGACCTGAAATAGAATGCTGACTACATGAAAAGGGAACATATTTAAGTGATAATGTTGAGGTAGGACTGACATCATTTGGCATCTAATGGAATATGTTGAGGTGAGTGAGAGTAAGGAGTTATAGATGACATCAAGGTTTCAAATTTGGCACTTACATGAAATAGTAATTATTATATAGATCTGAGAGTCACGTGAATATAGTTTATAATTAAACAAATGGGAGTTGATCTGTCACCAAGTGAGAGTACAGGGACAAAGAAAAGAGAGTACAGGACAAAACTTTAGGGTATATTAACATTTAGTGGATATTTCTTAGATGATGACTTAGCAAAGACAAGGAATGAATGCTCAGATGAAAAGAAAAACCAAGAGGTCGTAGTGTCACAAAAACAGAGAGAAAAGGATATTCAATGCTAAAGGATAGTCAACAAGATAAAAACCTGCATAGAGGTAAAGAAGGATAAAGCATTAGATCTGGCAATTGAGAAATCATTAGGAACATTGGATAAATGTTTCAATTGAGTGTGGAGCTCAGGATATAGACTGTTTAAAGTTTAGAAGAGAATGGGAAAGCAAGCACCAAACAGAATTAGTGACAGCTCTTTCAAGGAGTTTTGCTGAGAAGTGGAGGGAAGATAGAGAATAGATCACATGGATGACTGAATATATTAAATGTTTCTTTTAAATATGGGGAAAGGAAAAAATAATCAGTAAGTAGAGAGACATTGAAGATGAGAAAGAAGGAAGGTGATAGTAGGATAATCTGTAGGAGAAAATCAGAGAGGATTGGAACAGGGGTAAATATAAAGGGGTTAGATTTACTAATGAGAAAGGTTGAAGAGAGGTGGAGATGACTCAAGGGTTTGTGTGATGCTAAGGGTGGGGGAAGGAGCTCATAGTGAATGGCCTCAATTTTCTTAGGAAAGTTTGAAATAAGATCTTTAGCTAGGAGGTTGGGGAAAAATCTGTGTAATTTCATCATGGGGATTGGGGGAAATGAAACATTGAACATCTACCAAATTAGCTGAACATATAAGAAAGTACTTGACATACTTACAGAAATTGCCCCCTCAAAAACGGAAAAGCTGATGCAAAAATAAACTCAGTTCATTGCAAAAAGGGACCCTAATTTGACATCTTGTGTACTACTTCTGAACTTATATGCTTCCCCAAGAGAAGCATTTTTAAATCATGAAGTAGAAGGCAGCATGAAGTGAGGCAGCATGGTGTCATGGAGAGATCAATGGGTTTGGAATTAGGATGCCTGAGTTTAAGTCCTGGCTCTGACATTTGGACAAGTTGGATGACATTGGGCAAGTCATGTTGAATTATCATTACTCAAATATAAAACAAAGAAGTTAAACTACATCTAATATGCCCTTTTCAGATTTTTTTTGAAAAGTATCATTAGTAGGGGTTCTTCTGGCTATCTATCTCTTCTTCTGGGGCCCTGAAACTACTTATTTAAAAAAAAATAAAGTAAATCTGGTATGTTTGATGGCTTTTACTGGTGTGAATATCTATGTCAATAGGTTCCACCCTCCCCCCCCCCCCGCCTAGCCTTGATACCCTGCTCGATGGATCAAATGACCAGAGTATCATATTCATATAATTGAAACTAAGAAGAACAATATGACACAGATCCAGGCAGAAGTTAGGAAATAAATAGCTTCACAAATCGAATACACTAGAAGCTTCAATGCTATATTATACTATTTGCTTTTTCCAGTTTCCTCACTTTTAATTAAAAGGTTTATAAACTTATGTTTTTGACCGAAGGGCTTATTTTATCTAGGAAAAAGGAATGATGTCTCAACCTATAGCTCCATCAATATTAGATGCATGAGGGAAGCATGGCCAGTATGCCATTTGCATGGTGCTGACGATGTGATCTTAGAGTGGAGTGAATTAAAATATCTATAAATGGTACTCCTTCTCTGCTGTACTCTTAATTTTCATCATCTTATTACTGTTTTCATGGTTTGAAAAAAACCTGTTTTCTGTTTATCTTTTTGCTTTGGAACTCTCTGGTTTGGGAATTTGATCCATCTTGTTAATGTAGTGAGTATCATAGAAGAACAAAACTCCTGGGACTTCATTTCCCTGATGCTCCCTTGATACAGACACCATTACTCATTGGGAAAAATACCCTATACTATACTTGCCAGGGAGCCTGATATGTAGCCACAGAATTGAGTTATCACAGGACCACTCTTTACTGGAGCATATTCTGAAAGCAGATTGAATTTGAAAAAAGCAAAGTTGCTGAAATAGTAAGTAGAACACAGAAAGGTAAGGTTGTGGTCCTGGTAGTTGTAAGTTAAAGATCATGATGCTATTTCGTCAGTTGACCTCATTCTGACTTTGTATTTGGTCACACTGAAGTGATTCTACTTTTGTTGATTAGACTGTAGCTGAGAAGCCCACCTGTTAATCTTTTGTACATGCTTAGCTCTCCTGCCCAACCACTTCTCTTCTTCCTTGTACCAATCAGGTAGGACAAAGTACTTGTGCTTGTTAGTTTTTTTTCTTTCCATTCTGTTCTAGAGTGTTTCATTCAAACAGTTTGGTAGGTTGAACAGAGTACAAATTTTACTTTTACCTTTTACATATATGTGTGTGTATGTGTGTGTGTGTATTTGACAAAGTGTGTTTTGCTATGATCAATTCCTTTTCCTCTTTTGTGACAATTCTTCATCTTTCTACAGAATCAGTAATCATTACAATATGAGAGAAGTCAAATTAGACAGTGCTGACTCAGGGCTTATTGATCTAGTCTCATTAAATTGCCCTGATGGGTATTTCACCAATCAGGTAAATATCAGAGCCTCAGGATTGGAAAAGACCTCTGAAGTCATCTAGTTCAATCCATACTTTAAAAAAATATCCTCTATAATATCCTGATAAGTGGTCATACAGAATTCATTTGAAGACCTCCTGTTGAGGGAAATCCATTATCTCTGAAGGCAACCCATTCTATTTTTGGACAGTTCTAATTGTTACAAAGTTTTTCTATATATCAAACCTATTCTCTTTCTGCACTTTGATCCATTGCTCCTATTTTTAACCCTCTGGGGACCAGTGGAACAAGCCTCATTCCTCTTTTACTTGACAGATTGTCCAATATTTGAAATCATCTCTTGTGTCTTTCTTAAGTCTTCTCTCATCTAAGCTAAATATACCTTGTTCTTTCATGGAATCCTTATCTACATGTTTTCAGTCCCTTCAGGGTTCTTATACTACATTAAGCCACATAAGCAATCACTCTTAGGCCTTGATTATATTTTATGGCATAGTAGCAAAGGGGGATTTAACAGTTTTTAGATTAATTGGAGCTAAGTAGAAGTAATTAAAATAATTTGGCTCTTCAGGAAAATTAAATATTTATTTATTTTTGTTATAAATTATATTGTCCATTTGGTTCAAAGCAGTGAGCATTTATTAAACACCTACTTTATGTTTGATACTGTGTTAGCTCTTTGATATTCAAAGATAAAAATCAAGAAGTCCCTTTTTCTCAGGAACTTAATTTTTACTGAACAATGTTGATAATTGTGAAATTTTTGAACTTCTTTTTAGGTCTTTCAAAATGATTTTGTTTATTATTTATACAATTCTTCTCAGTGGGTATTGTGGATGTGTTCTTAGGAAATATGGCCTTAGTCACCATGAATCCACAATTTTAAAGTGGGTGATTTTTGTTTTTGTACTCCAAGGCCTTGTGAGTCTCTTCCCTTATTACAACCAGATATCAAGGTCCTTCATTCTGACTTTAAAAGGTGACACAATGCATAGATCTTTGAATATGAATTTCAAGAAAATTTGAGTTCAAATATATCCTGAAACTTACTGCATGTGTGATACTGGGCAAGTCACTGTAACCCCTTTCTTCCTCAATTTTTCATCTATAAAATGAGAATAATAAGTGCCTATTTCCCAGGACTGTTGTAATGATAAGATAATATTTGTTAAGTGCTATATTAATATAAAGATAATGGTGATGATATTGACATCCACTGGACAGATAGGGTCCTATGTTTCCAACCTTTTTTTCAGCATCAAAACTTACCTGATTCATGTCTCTGTAAGACAACACTATTTAAGGTGATAAATTAATGCATGAAGTATATGTTACCACTTCTGGTTAATACAATTATATTTTAATAAATTCCTTCTGAAAATTATACATCAACATGGCCTTGATTACTAAATTTCTAGAATTTTCAAGTCAAACAGCTACTTAATATATAAGACACAGAGTAAGAATTTTATTTTCTGATCAAATTAATAGTATATAGGATAGGCGATTAAGATAAAATAGGCAAGTCAAGAGATAATAATGAATGAATGAATGCATGAATGGATAAATGAAAAGCTCTTATTAAGTGCTTGTTATTGGTCACTCACTTCAGTAATTTCTTACTCTTTTTGACTATATTTGGGGATTTTTGGAAAGGATACTAGAGTGGTTTGCCATTTCTTTCTGCAGCTCATTTTGCAGATGAGTAAATTGAGGCAAACAGGATTAAGTGACATTCCCAGGTAATAGAGCTAGTAAGTAAATGATTGAGGCTGGATTTGAGTTGAGGACTATGATTGTTCCAAGCTCTATACCCAGCACTCCATCCACTGAATTACACAGTTGCCCTATTTTGCACACAATGAGCAAATAATAGATACTTATTATCTAGGCAAATCACTTAATCTTATTTGTCTCATTTTTCTCATCCACAAGTGGCCTCTCTTCCTATACCACCTGCTTTAATATATTCTCTATCCTATCTCATCATTTTAGTCTTAAATCCTTAAATGGTAACAGTCTTCCTATTCTACAGCTTTCTACATGTCAAGTCTTAATGGCTAATAGTTTATTGATATACAAGATAAATAGGGAGTCCCTAAGAGAGCACCTTTGATGAGTTTAAGTTGCTTCATTCAGATGAGTTATGTTCTTGTGTATTAATATGTGAATGCTGAGTCAATTACTGTTGAAATATCATGAAGAACAGAGAAAATGCCACCAGGCTATAGGGAAAAATGTTACTTTCAAAAAAGTGGACGAGAATTAAGTCCATAAAACATAGACCAATGAGCTTGACCTTGATGCCTGGCAAAATTTTAGCATGTATTATTGAAGGAATCTTTAACGAGTATCCAGAAAAAGAAGCAGTGATCACAAAGAGTTAGCATGAGTTCATCAAGAGCAGGTCATTCCAGTGCTCATTTCAGCAGCTCACATACTAAAATTGAAATGATGCAAACAAGATTAACATGGCCACTGTCCAAGCATAACATGCAAATTCATGAATTGTTTCATATTTTTCAACTTGTGTTCAAACAGCTTTTTCTTTTATGCAAATATAGTTTTAAATATTATGTATTTTTCTAGTAATATTTCTGCAATAAATAATTGCCTCCAATAAAATTACATTGTCTAAGATGAGAAAGAATCAGAATGGCAAGAGTAAGAAAATGAAGGGAACAGAGCCTGAGAAGTTTGTGGTGGAGAAGATGTTAAACCAGCAAGTGGGGATGGGAAAGTGGAATTTTTTTTAATGGAAAAGATTTAAAGAATGCAATGACACATGGGGAATGCAAGGAAAATTAGATTGTACAAAGTTAATTGAAATATTTTTGAATGCTGGTAAAGAAAATGATGGAACCAAGAAAAAGTTTTTATCTGACTGAGTCAGATGATAGCAAGTCAAAGGAAAAAATGCGAGTCTGCTAACAAACTACAGGGCTTTGATCCAGAGGGAATTATTGGTAGATTGGTGCTACAGACAGCAGTAGAGAGCTGATGTTTCTCATGATGTGGAAAGATTCTAATGAGGCTAACTTGATGCTGGTCAAAGAAGCAAACCTGAAATGTTCCCAGAAATTTATTAGCCTTTTATTAGGAGTGAGTGTTTGGATACTCTTTTCCTGAAGATGGGAAACGCAATAATAATTTGTGTTGTTATATTAATATATATTTTTAAATAATATGATTTAATTATATTAATCAATCAGCATAGTAATTATATTAAATATTAATGCTTTAATTGAAAATGCTAATGCAATATAATTAATATAATGCATTAACATATTTATATTATATATACATATTTTATGAAAATCTGGATCTTGATTCCATTCTTTAATTTCTTAGCAGTGTGATCATCATCTACATCTAATGAGAAATGAGTTGAGGAGATTTTTAAAATAGGTTTTTATTTTTATTCAGTTTGTTTTTCACTTGGGCTAGTTTTTATTTTGTATTAGCAGCACTGTTAATCCTGAACAAGGAAATACAAGCATTTACTTAACATTTATCACAGAAGAAAACATATGATGCTATGGAATTAACTTATTCCACAGTAGACAAAAACTTTCATAACTACTGATTGATATCTTCTGTGGTCACTATTCTAAATCCTAAAAAATCTTTAGTAACCATGTAAGTGCAAGATTAGCTGTCTGAGAAAATGTGCCCTTGTACAATTTTAACTTTCATTTGAAACCCAACTTATTAATAAAAGTTACATTTTATACCTAGAGGTAAATCCATTGAAAGATTGCTTCTGGCAGCAATTTCTCATTATTGTTGAGATTCAGGGAGCCTAAGAGCCTGTTTCTCCTGACTGACAAAATGTGCTACCTTCAGTTCTTCCAAACAATAACTATTTTGAACAGAAAAAAATTATTTTGTAGATATTTTGCAACTTTGCTACAGTATTCTCAGTATTGCTCGGAGTCTACACTCTATTAAGATGGTGGTGAGTATCTTCTCTGTGTATGCAAATACACACAATAGATAACAACTCCATGTTTATCCAAAAGAGATTCTTTCAACAAAGCTTCATTGGTCAGATCTGGGTAGACAAGAGCCCCACTTGCCAGTTTGTCCATTCATTGCATGGAAACATGCATGGGTAAATGCTGTCAGAAATTGTTTGAACATTTACCTAAAATGTTAAAATAAAACCATTTTTTGCCTTGATTTTCAAAGAGAAAAACTTGGACTTCCTGCTTCAGAAAACAGGTGTGTCCCATCTTATTTTACTAAGCAAAGGGTCTTCTTTTAATCATGTAGTGTCATCCCATCTGTTGGGACATAAATATCCTCCTTAAATGACAGGCATTTGGGAGGGATGTAATTGGGGGAAGCAAATGCACTCACTTTATGTAGTCCTCTATACTCTTAACATGCATGCTTCCCCTTCTTTATCTTAAGCTGTCTCTTCAAACATGTAGGGCCAGTCTTTTGAACATTCGGGTTACTTAGTATCATGGCAAAAAAAAAAAAAAAAAAAAACTTTAGTCTTTGGAATATTATACAACTGTATACAATTTACTTAATTGTAAATACTATTGAACAGTGGTCGATAAATAGTTTTATATTTTCCCTTTTAAAAAAAGACTAGACCATTCCTGACAAATTACATTTCATTTTTTACAAATTTCTCAAGGAAATGTTTATGTGAAGTTTATGTGATTTTAGCATAGCTTTTGGCAAAGTCTCTAATGCTATTCTAGTGGGGGAAATGGGAAAAAAATACTGTGATTTCAGGACTTATTGAATGTTTAGACCCAAAAAGTAGCCAATGATGCTACACACTCAACTTTGAAAGGGACCTCTAGTGGGGGATTGTTGGGAGAGAAATTTATGCTTATAAATAGTCTTTGGCTGTTTACAAGCTTTATCAAAGACCTGAACATAAGCATAGATGTTATGCTTATTAGATTTCCTGATGGCACAAAGATGAGATGGATAGCTAACATATTGGATGATAGAATTGGATTCAGTAAGTTTTAGATAGGGAAGACTATTAGGCTGAGTCTAATAAGATGAAATTTAATAAGAGATAAGTAGATACATAATAAGAGCAAGGTGGCAAATTA
>JAJPUD010030940.1:0-12838 GCA_023553655.1 Myrmecobius fasciatus | reverse complement strand
AGGGAATTTGATTAAGGGACTTTGAGCCTTGTCAACTATAGACCTTGGAGTCTGTTAGTCTCACAAAATTTCCTTAAGAACTTTTGGCCTCAGTTTCCCCTATAGTGACAGTATGGGGTTTGATTTAAGGGCCCTTGGGCCTTATGAGCTGTAGGTCTCACAATGGTTCTTTTAGAAATTATTTGCCTCAGTTTCCCCTCTAGTCACAGTACAGGCTTTTATTTAAGGGCCTTTGAGCCTGTGGTTCCTTGAGATGTCTTCAGTTTCTCCTATAGTCACAGTAGGGGGTTTGATTTAAGGGCCTTTGAGCATGTAGGTCTCACAGTAGTTCCTTGAGAACTCTAGGTCTCAATTTCCCTTATAGTCACAATACAGGGTTTGATTTAAGGGCCCTTGGGCCTTTGTCAGGTGAAGTCCTTGGATCCTGTGGGTCTCACAATGCTTACTTTAGAATTTTGGCCCTCAGTTTCCCCTCTAGTCACACTAGAGGATCTAAAGGTATTACAGCCTGTGTCTCAAAATGGTTCTTTTGTAATTTGTTGGCCTCCATTTCCCCTCTAGTCACAATAAGGGTTTTGATTTATGGGCCTTTGGGGCTTATGAATTCAAGGCACTGGAGGCTGTGGGTGTTCCAATGGTTCCTTTAGAACTCTAGGACTCAGTTTCCCCTGTAGTCACAGTAGAAGGAGTCTGTGGGTCTCCTAAGGTTACTTTAGAACCCCTTCCCTCAGTTTCCCTCATGGTCACATTAGATGGTTTGAATTAGAGATTTTAAGCCTTGTCAGCTCTAGGCCTTGGAGTCTTTGGGGTTCATAATGCTTCCTTTAGGACTCTAGGCCTCAGTTTCCCCTATAGCCACAGTAGGAGGTTTGAATTAAGGCCCTTTAAGCATTTTCGGCTGTAGGTCTTGGAGCCTGTGGTTCTTACAATGGTTCCTTTAGAACTTATGCTCTCAGTTACCCCTATAGTCACAGTAGGGGGTTTGATTTACGGGCCTTTGAACCTTGTCACCTTGAGATTTTAGAACCTGTGGGTCTCCCAATCCATCTTGTAGAGCTCAAGGCCTCAGTTTCCTCTAGTGTCACAATAAGGGGTTTGTTTCAGGAACTTTAAGCCTCGTCAATTATAGGCTTTGTAGCCTGTTGGTCTCCTAATGGTTCCTTAAGAACTTTTGGCCTCAATTTCCCCTCTAAGGACAGTATGGGGTTTGATTGAAGGGCCTTTGGGCCTTGTGAGCTGTAGGCCTTGGAGCCTGTGGGTCTCACAATGGTTCGTTTAGAGCTCTTTGTCTCAGTTTCCCTTTCACAGAAGAATATTGGACTGTCTTACCTCTGATAGCTTTCTAGCCTCTAGGCCTGGAAGCCTTTGGGTCTCACAGTGGTTCCTTTGGAACTTTTGCCCTCAGTTTCCCCTGTGGTCACAGTAGGGGCTTTGCTTTAAGGGCTTTTGAGGCTGTGGGTCTCATATATTTTCCTTTAGACCTCTTTTCCTTAGTTTCCCCTATATTCACAGTTGGGGGCTTGATTTCATGGCCTGTGATCCTTGTCAGCTATAGGCCTTGGGGATGGTGGATCTCACAATGGTTTTTTTTTACTTTAGACCTCAGTTTCCCTTAAAGTCTCACGGGTACATTAGATTGTAATACTTCTGACAGCTACGTCAACTTCAGGCCCAGGAGAGTGTTGGTGATCTCACACTGGACTATTCAGCTTTGTAGGCCTTGGTCATCCCCCTAGTCAGCCTCGGTCGTCCCCCTAGTCCCTACGAGGGCATGGAGTGTAAGGCTTTTGAAGGCCTTGCTACTTCTAGGTCTCGGAAGCTCGGTCTCTCACATGTTTAAAGGTCCTGTTATTTAGGGACCTTCCTGCTCGTCTTCTTAAATTTAGGATGGCGAGGCATAAGCGGGCCAGCTCAGATCCTGGGTCATGCTGGAGTCTCCTATGTGGTTTTTTTTAAATCCACATCATGCCTTGGTAAGCATGGCAGAGGGCACCTACTCTAGGCCCCCCCCTTTTTTTGCAAGAGAAACAAAGGAAAGCTAAGGAGGTAAAGGGCCTTCTCCAGCGTTATACAGCCCATGAGTTTCAGAAGCAGGATTCGCACCCAAGTCTCCAGACTCTAGGGGCAGTAAGTACTAACCCCGAAATGACTACTGCTAATATTGTTCTAATTTCTCTCATGAGGAAACTGAAGTTCAATCGGTTTTAATCGGCTTAGGGTCACACAACCCGCTCACTCTCTGGAGTCTCCAGATCTCTGGTTCCTCTCACCGGCGGTCCAATTGGACTTGAACAGGCAAGTGTTCTCCCTCCAATTTTTCTAATCAAACCACCATTTATTTCTCCTTTAAGTCGCAGGCCCACAGTCCCATCCCGTCCCGTCCCGTCCCTGTCCCGTCCCGTCCTATCCTCCTAGTAGACTGACTAAATGACCTTCCCTAAAGTGTGGGATCCATAAAAAGCCAGAAGGCCTTTTCCAATGACTAAATGGTGGAAATGGATTAGAAGGACCGCCTCAATCAGTCACAGCTCCAGAAGATACACTTGGGAATACAAGGAACAGTTACCCAGAAGGAGAGAGTGCAGATGGGTCGCAACCTGCCTCACTGGAGGGAATGGCAATCTTGACGGAAGAGTTTACAGAGCCCTTGAAGTAATACGGATAATTTTTCCACAGTGACATGCCTCCGGGCTCTGTCCTCGCCTCTCCGTCCCAGGCAAGCTCTTTATCAATTATTATTAATTGATATTACTAAATAGACCGATAAATACATAAATGAATGAATGAAAAACGAGCTTCTTTGATCTACAGACAACACACTGTTGGTAGAGTTAGATCCCAGAACCTCAAGATTTCAGAGTAAGAAGGAGGCAGCCAGGTGGTCCAATGGATAGAGCACTGACCCCGGAGTCAGGAGGGCCTGAGTTCAAAACCAGACTCAGACACTTGTTACTTTACTAGCTGCGTGATCTCAAAAAGTCACTTAACCCTGATTGCCTTGCCAAAAAAAAAAAAAAAGAGTAGGAAGGAAGGAAGCCATCAAAGCCAGTCCATGCTTGCATTTGGAGCAGTGAATTAGAGCCGTGGGAGCCGAGTTCAAATCCCAGCTCTGACACTTATTACCTGTGTGACCCTGGGAAAGTCACTTCTCCCCGGGCTTTTGTTTCCTCCTCTGTAAAATGAGGGAATTTGACAAGTTGATCTCTAAGGTCACTACCAGCTCGAGAGCCGGGGGCTTATGGTTCTAATCATGTGCCTAGCAAGTAGATGCCCTGCCTCTGCTTGTAGACTTCCAAGGATGGAAGTCTCACCCCTTCTTGAGGTAGCCCAAACAGGGTCCAAATAGAACAAATATGATCCCTCTTAGCTAAATGGCGTTGTTGTATTTCTGGACCTGGAGTCAAGAAGACCCGAGTTCAAATCTAGCCCCAGACACTTACTAACTGGGTGACCCTGAGCAAGTCACTTAACCTATGTCTGCCTCAATGGGGCTAATAATAACTCTCATGGAGAATGAAATGCTATCATATTTGTAAAGCACTTAGCACAGTACACGGTATGTCATAGGCGCTTTATAAATGCTTATTCTATTCTTTCCCCCTCCTCCACATGACAGCTTTTCAAATTATATCAATAGTGTCATCCCTGGATCTTCTCTTGTCCAGGCTAGACATCCCCATGTTGTCATGTGACACTGACCCGAGACCCTTCATTCTGTTGGATAATTGAATGTGATACTCCAGCCGGGGTGTGACTAGGGTAGATTACAGAGGGATTCTCACCTCCTCATCCCTGGAAACTCTGCTTCCCTTAAAGGAACCTATGATTATATCAGGGGCACACATATCACATGGCCGACTCCTATAGAGCTTGTAGTCCCCCGAAACCCCCAGATCTTTTTCAGGCAAATGGCTCTCCCGACCCGTGTCAGTCAGGTTGATTCTTTGATGTAACTTTGTTTGCTTTTATCCTATCAGATTCAACCCCTGTCATCTGGTGAGTTAACTTGCCTTTCCAGCTCTGTATCATCTGCACTTTCAATGGACACGCAATCTATTGGGGTTCAGTTGTTTTTCAGTCGCGTCCAACTCTCCGTGGCCCCGCTTGGGATTTTATTGACAAGGCTATGGAATGGTTTGCTGTTTCTTGCTCCGGCTCATTTTACAGATGTGGAAACTGAGGCAGACAGGGTGAAGTGATTTGCCCAGGATCACACAGCTAGGAAGTGTCCGAGGCCAGATTTGAACTCAGAAACACGTCTTCCCAGTTCCCAGCCCAGTGCTCTTTTCCCTATAGCACAGCCTGGATATTCTAGATGAAATCGCTGCCTTTATCCAAGTTCCTGGAAATTGCAAACAGCAGGGGACCAAGCACACACCCCGGGGACCCTCCACCGGAGCCTTTCTTTGTGGTTGGCGTGGAAGCCTTGTCTTTCACCAATACCCTTGAGCACAACCATTCATGCGGCTCTAAATGGCGGAGCCCACACCATGCCATATTTCCCACATGAAAGACTTTATCCAAGCTTCCAGTAGACCATCGCCGGCGTTTTCCTGACCTTTTTGTCTGAGGTCACACGCGGTACGTGGGGAAGTCCATATTCAAATCGAAAACTTTGAAACTCAGGGCTCTTCTCCATGCCTCAGTTTCCCCAACTGGACTATTATTCTACAATCTAGCCCATTGACTCTCTGGTGTTTACTCTTCATGGGCAACAAGAGGAAAGGTCCCCAGAAAGGCCAGGTTTGGCTTTCGGTGAGACTCCCCACACCCTGGGGCAAAAGTATAAGGGGCGAATTGATTCTGGCCCCAAAAGGGCAAGCCTCTAGCCCTGAGTTTCACTAGCTTTAAGACTCCAGGGAGTTTCCTCTTTCCGTAGCCCCCGAGAGTTCCTGGGGTTCAGATGGAGTGTCACCTTTCACCTCTGCCCTAGCTCCAGACTTTCACTGATGGCTCAGAGGGTCTCTTCCCCCATCCCCCCCATCCTCCTTCTCTCCCAAGTTTCTGCTACCTGTTGGCTGGCCCCCAGGGGGCTATTTCTCTGGCTGGCTCCTCCTCTCTCTCCATCCCTTTGGCTTCACACCAGGGAAAGCCAAGTCTCCAGAAGGACGATGCCCAGGCTGGCCTGGTCCTCTGCCAGGCTCTGCCGTCCAGCCTGGCCAGATGCCTGCCTACCATGGTCTGGTTACTTCCCAGCAGGCTGCAGCCACGGAGGATGTTTGGTACTGCTCAGCTGTTCCAAGATGAAGTTTGCGATTCTGAGTAAGTAGGGTCTCTCTCCCCCGGGGGAGCGAAAAAGAATTGGGGGAACTAGGCTCAGTCACTTCCTCTTTCTCTGGGTCTCAATCTCCCCATCTGTAAAATAAAGGATTAGTTTGGGTGATCTCTAAGTCTTCCCACTCCAGTGTTCTATAGTTTCCCTAGCTCTGGCCTCAGTTTCCTCAGTTCTGGCCTCAGTTTCCCCCATCTCTAAAATGAAATTGGATGATCTCTGCAATCCCCTTTCCACTTTGAATACTGTATTTCGGTGAGCTGTAATTTTTGTGGATGGCCTTGCTTGAAGGAGGACGAGCTGGGGCACTTAATCAAGGCCTCCTGGATCTAAGTTTTGTCTAGCCTTGAGGTCCCTTCTTTCCGCTCCCATCTCTTACCTCTTACCCCCTCCTTGTACCTCCTGGGACCGTGAAATGGCCATCGCTGCCCAGGGGATGGTACGCGGCCTCACATGGGAAATCCCGAATCCCTGGGCCCTTCGTATTATGACATAATCTCCTGCCACCATGCTGGATGGCATCTCAGCCCAGACAGCTTCCTTTAATTCTACCATAATGCCTCGTGAAGAAAGAAAAACCCCAATTTTGTTAGCTTGGTTGTTTGGTTTGTTAAATGGGGGCTCAGAGAGGGCAAGTAACCTCCCGGGGTCACACAGCTAGGAAAAGTAAAAATTGGCCCTCAAACCAATGGGAGAGGGACAGAAAGGAGGAGTCATGGGTCGCTCAGACTCAAGTCCCTCTGGTCCTGGACTGGCGGCAATGAATAAAAGTCCCTATGCTAATTCCTTGGGCTGTCCAGGTTACCCCTCCTTAGTCTATTCTACCAGAATTGCCTTCCATCTTGGGACCCTCGTATGGAAAGAGAGTAGTTGTGTCTTGTCTGTGTGTAAAATTACCATCACGTTTTCCCAGTGCTGGTGATTTGGAAGGAATCGTTTTGGAAACCGAGTCTGGCCTTAGTGACTCTTTGATTTGAGAACAGTAGGATGGAGGTAAAGGAGGGAGAAAGCAAATGACAGTTGTGAGTAGAGGGAGAGAATCATATAGTAAGTGAGGAGCCCATGGGATGTTCCTGAGGGAAGTCCTGTGGAGTCCTTGTGGGGGGTTGAGTGAGCCAAAGAACTCTTACCAGTGCCTTGGGACTTGAGGCGGACGGCGGAGGTGAGCTGGGTTCTGGATTGAGCCGTGCATCCGGACTGGTTTGGAGGCAATGAAGAGAGACGAGACCCAGACAGAGGATGTCTGTGTGAAGGGCCCGTTTCTGAGCCGCCTGTAGCGTCTGTCCTTGGAGGAAAAGAGCAAGTTTAGAGGATGAAAGCAGGCCCTGGGCTTTGGGCCTGGATGATTTCAGGGGCAACAATCTGACTGCCGGGAAGGGGGCGGCCACAAGCAGTCCCATGAGCCTTCTCACCCGAGGGGCCCGTAAAGGGACTCTGCTCTGTTCTACCTGCCGCCTCCTCCCGGAGAAGCTGGGCCCCGTCTCCAAGGACGAGCTGGACATGCTGGAGCTGACCTGTGGTGTCACGGCCACGGAGCCAAGGTGGGAGTGGGTAGAGTCAGGAAGAAAGTCTGCACCCATAGACTCTCTTGGCTTTTTGGGCCATGGAAGGTAGGGTCGAGGACAGAAGTCACTGGTTCCTGGCCAGTCTCCGTCTCCGGCCCATATCTCTTTCCTTAGAGCAAGGCTTGTATTTTTTTGTGGAGTCAGAGGACTCGAGTTCAAATCCAGGTCCTGCTACTTGCTACCTTTGTGAACTTGAGCAAGTCACCTAACCTCCTTGAACCTCAGGGCCTAGTCTGTAAAATGAGAGAGCTACTTAGTCACCTCTGAAGTCTTCTTGAGCTCCATGTGACTTCTCCCCAGATGTCTTGGAGGCGTCTCAAACAACCTGGGCAAACCAACCTCATTCTCTTCTACCCAAACCCACGTACCCATCCTTCCACTCACCAGGGTCAGAAACTCTTCCCTCTCCCTCACATGAGTTGCTAAGTGGCCTTGATTTTTGTAAAATAGATCTTGTATCCCTCCCCTCTGGTCACATGACCACCAGCCTGAGCTCTTATCACCTTTCTCCTGCCCTATAGTGATAGGCTCCTAATTGATCTCTTTGGCT
This sequence comes from Myrmecobius fasciatus, assembly GCA_023553655.1. NCBI lineage: Eukaryota > Metazoa > Chordata > Mammalia > Dasyuromorphia > Myrmecobiidae > Myrmecobius > Myrmecobius fasciatus. The sequence goes on along the minus strand of JAJPUD010030940.1, from coordinate 5,451 downwards.
CCATTCTCTCCCCTTACAACCCATTCTCTACCAAGCTGCCATACTGATATTTTTTCACGTCATTACCTTATTCAAGAAACTTCAGCGGCTCCCCATTGCTAAGCTCTTCCCATCTGACTCCAATCTTACTCCTCCAGGCTTATTACCCATAACTCCCTTTCACACACTCACTGCTCCCTTGTTTTTCCATATTTGGCCTTTGCCTTTTGACAGACCTAGAGCCCCCTAAGGCTTAGCCAAGAACCATCTCTTGAAGGGTCCTTCCTGGTGCTCCCAGTTTCTAAGAAACGCCCCCTCCCATCACTCCGTGGGTGCATCGTAGCCTTAATTTTTAGTGTCACAACTGGGAAGTTGTCTTAGAACACAAAATGTTAGATTTGGGAGGGGCTTGCGAACAGAGAACGCCTTAGAATCTAGGATGTCAGAGCTGAGAAGAGACCGAGAAGAGTTCAGCGGGCTGAAATGCCCAGGTGAGAGAAAATACAGGACGGCCCAAATAATTGGATTTTAAGAACGTTTATCAGCCGGCCAGCAACTGAACCCCACCAGTGCAAGACTAGGGGGTCAGTCCCGAGGAGTTTTAAGGACACGTATTTATGGGAGAAAATCACCAGAATGTTTAGAAACATTTATCCCATTAAAAATGGCTTTCCCAGGCAAGCGGCGGAGTGCAACAGGGAGTCGACTTTCCTTTAAGTTCTGTATTTGTTAAGTAGTCAAGGTCTTTGGTCATAGATAACATAGCATATCTGGAGGCCTTGTGGGCCAGCATTTGGAAACAGGAGATAGCACTTGCACTGGGGAGTAAAGAACTGGCGGCACAGTTCTTCAAAGTCCAAGCGGAGATAACATTCTCACCGTCTCATGAGCGGCCAAGGAGTTTCAGGGACAGCGTCCATTTTACCCACAGTGTCCGTTTCAGGGCCAGAGCGGGAAGGGCCCTCATGACACATACTGTAAGAACACAGAGGGATCTTACAGTGCGTCCCAGCGGTGAAGGATCTTAGAATACAGAATCGTCAGCTTGGGAGGGATCTTAGAACACAGAATTTCCAAGCTGTCAGGACCCTTAGAATACAGACTGTCAGAGTTTAGAGGAACCCTGTTAGAGCCTGATCATTTCTTTTTTTGAACCCGATCATTTCAATCTTGTCAACTTACAGGTGAAGAAACTAAGGTCCAAAGACTTAAGTCACCTAGGCAGCCAGGGCCAGAACTGGGACTCAAGTTCTCTGGCCTCCCAAGCCATGTTTCCCGTCTGCCATTTTCTCTTCCTAGGTCTCGTCTGGCCTGCCAGCTGTGTATGACCAAAGCCATGGACAACCGGACCTTCTGGGTCTCTGCGGGGACTGACACCTTAGGACCCAAGTAGCAGAAGCAGCTTTGGAAGCAGGTTGGGGAGTTGGGGAAGAGAAGATTTGCCCAAACTCTTCTCCCACTTCCAAAGTGAGAGACCCATTTCTCAGCCTAGCTTGAGTGCCTGCTCTGGCACCGTGGACAAGGCAAAGACTAATCCCCAGTGAAGTGGCAAGAAGGAGAAAAAGGTAGCTCCCCTCGAAGCGTCTGCATCCTTCTCTCTTCTGGACATGGGAAGAGATTAAAAAAAATGAATAAATAATTAATATACCAGGCATTTGTTTTTGTATGCTTTCTCAAAGCACTGAGCTTCAGAACAATCCAAGTGTTTTTATTTCCATTTTACAGATAAAGAAACTGAGGCTGGGAAGAAGAATCGACTCCATTAAGGTCATAATTAGGGAGCAGCAGAACGATCAACATGGTGCTTTCTCCAACATCCTATTTTCCTTCAAACTCTAATGGGGGAAGAGCGGGAAGAAAGTTGCATAGGCAGATTTCAGCTCGAGTGAAGGAAAACATATCCGATTGGCCTACTCCCAAGGAAAATGGGTGGCCTTGGGAGGTCATGGATTCCCTGTTGTTGGAGGTCTTTAAGTATTGACATGGTAGACCAAATGTCCTACGAGGCTCCTTCCAACGGTGAAATTATGGGATACCTTACATCAAGGAGGATGCTGAATCCTGGGAGGGGGGCTGGCCTAGAAACAGAGAGGGGGATCTGAACAGGGCCTTCTCACCAAAATCTGCGGAACGGTCCAGTTGGGGAAGAAGCCAATGCAACTACAACGAAAGATTGGAGGTGTCTACCGCTCTGAATCTTTGGGTGAGACGGCACAGAATGAAAATCTAGGGAGCCCCCTTCCCTGGATCCTTAGAGGAACCTCCAAATGAGAGCCGTGTAAAAGCAGATTATTTGTTTTCTTTCTTTCTTTTTTTTAATTGTTCATATTAAGCATGTTAGTTTTTCCAGTTGTAATAAATAATTTTAGGTTGGAGAAGGAAAAGACTTGACCAGGTAGAAAGCAATTGCAATAGCCCCTGTGAGAAGAGATAAGTAAAAAGGGAAGGCTGTTCCTTTTATGTTTCTGGGCCTCAGACCAGTTATCATTTATGTCTTCAGAAGAACAATTCTGGGGGCAGCTAGGTGGCCCAGTGAATAGAGTGCCAGCCCTGAGTTCAAATCTAGCCTCAGACACTTAACTCATCCTAGCTGTGTGACTTTGGGCAAGTCACTTAACCTCAATTACCTCAGCAAAAAAAAAAAAAAAAGAAGAAGAAGAAGAATGATTTTTCTAGGGTAGGGGTTCTTAAACTTTTTCTAATTGTGAGCCTCTTTCACCCAAGAAATCTTCCCGTGACCCTGGTATATAGGTATATAAACTAGGGATATAAATCAAACACTTATTGATAATAAATCATCAAAAATATGTATTTCTTTTTATTTTTTTTAATAAAAAATATTTTAAAACAATTCTTTGGTATACATATAATTCTACCATTTATTAAGGATGAAAGCAAATTTGCATACTAATGAGATGCATGGGTTTGTTTCTTTTTACATAAAGAATTAATTCTTTTACTGTTGTCAGATTTTTCGTGAGCCACCCATTCAGCTATATGACCCCATATGGGCTCGAGACTTGTTCTGGAGGAGGAAGGGGCTCTTCCTGGTCCACACTAGCCCCTTCAGGAACCCTGTCTGCAGATGGAGGGGCACCGACCACTGGCAACGGGTCCTGCTCGGGCCTTCTGGTTCACCATATGAAGTTGCTGTGGCCACTAGGTGTAGACGGCGTGGCTGCCAGCATAATGACGGTGTTGTGGAAGGCCTGGTGGGCTTTGGGGACCAGGCCAGGTGACCGGAACCTGGATTTGAAGACATAGATCTGGGGGAAGGGGTACCTATTCCTAGAGGTAATGGCAAGCCATCAGCCCCATCTCCCCTTGTAGCAACTTTGGGCCGTCTCCCAAGGGCTCATTTCGAGTCTCTTGGAATCCCAGATCTAATCAAGAGGCAGGGGACTGGACAAGGGACTTGGGGTCAAGAAGACGTGGGCCCCGCTCCCACCTCTGACACTGACTGCTGTAGCCTTGGGGAGGTCTTGCCCTTCTCCTGGCCTCAGTTGCCCCCTCTGAAAAAGAGGAGGTTGGAGTAGTCGGTCTCTTCCAGCTCTTGCTATATATAGGATTGTAGGTGCGACCCTTTCCTTAGGTCTCGGTTTCTTCCTCTATATAATGAGGGGGCTGGATCCCATTGCCTCCGAGTCAGCTGCTAACCCCTAGAGCTCTTGCTGGGAGAGGTTGTGGCTGGTAGCAGACCACTCTCTGCCCACTCATGACGGAGTCCCAGTCCCTACAATACTCCTTTCTAAAGGCTTTTGGTTTCCGTGCCAGGAAATCCTGACCACGTGGTCTGGAGGGATTTATTCTGGGAGAAGTCAAGTTTGGCACGTTCCGGTGAGGGCTCGAAACCTCCAAGGGCAGTAAATTACTGGGGGCCCAATTTTCAAATACTAGGGGAGGGGGCGTGCATTGGGAAGAGGGGGCCGGGGAATTTTCCAGCCCTGCTCTGGGCAGCAAAGGCCTTGTCCCATTCCCGCCGCCCATGCATGTGTGTGGTCGTCCATGTGCGTGGATGCGAGTGTGCACGTGCGGCTATGAGTTTGTGAGCAGCCTCAGCCACAGAATCCTTCCCTTCAGTTGTGTCGGCAACGGGAACGGGGCTAGAGGCGCCAAGACCGACCTCATCCGGAAAGAACTCGGAGCCCACCTTGTGGCTGGGGAAGCTGCCAGCCATTGGCCTCCCCAGCCACTCGGGAGTCTGCAGTGGAGACAGAGCCGGCTTTTTTTTCCACTGTGGCTCCTGGGAGGTTGGACAGAATTCCTGGAAGAACCGGTGCCCCCGGCTTCCTGACTGACCACGAAGGATCAGAGAGTGATATTCCCTTGGAGACGTCAGCTCCTGGAAGAGGGCAGAGCCGAGAGAACGTCCCTCAGAGCTCAGGATGTCACGTCTCCGGGTGACAGCTCATATTTAGAAAACATTTGTAAATTTTGTCAAGCGCTTCACAAACATGATTTCATTTGAGACTCACAACTTCCCTATTACCTCCATTTTACAGATGAGGAAACTGAGTTATTTGATCAGGGACACTCACCTCGTGACTGTCTCAGGCAAAATCTGAACTCGGCCCTTTCTGATTCCAATTCCAACACTATTATTCCCCCCAGCTACCTCTGGGAGGAACCTTAAGAGAATATCAGAGTTTGGAGCTACTTTTCCACTCAGGATGTCCAGCTTTGAGGCACCTTAGCACCCAGAAAGTCAGAATCGGGAGGGACCTTTGAGGCCATCTAATTCCATTTGCAACTGGGAAATTTGTCATGCAAAGAGAGGCGATGGCCTGCTGGCAGGGGCCCTGTGGCATGGGGCGGGCAGGACTAATCCTTAGATTTGTCAGATTCTAGGTCAATGGTTTGTTCTTTCATACTGAACTGAGAGGAGGCCAAAGGCTTGACCAGACTGGCTAAGAATTGGGGTCAGCTGTTCGTGGCAATCACTTGAAGACCAGAGGTTGGTTCATTTCCATTCAAGAAACATTTATTATTTATATTTATATTTATATTCATGATATTTTGTATAGTTATATTTTACTTCATTTTAAAAATATTTATAAATTTTTATATTAGAAATATATTTATTTTATATTTTCCATTTATTTTATATATTAAAATGCTATTTTAAGAGCATTTTAGTTTTTCCACTTGGAAAAACAGCTTCAATATTCATTTCTCTAAGATTTTGAGTTCCAAAGTTTTTCCCTTCCCCTCCTCAAGATAGCAAGCAATCTAATATAGGTTATCCATGTACAATCCTTTTAAAGATACTTCTTTTTCAAATTTATTTGTTATTAAAGCTTTTTATTTTTAAAACACATACATAGATAACTTTCAACATTCACCCTCGCAAAATGTTATAGCCCCAATTTTTTCCCTCCCTTCCCACCACTCCCTCCCCTAGACGACAAATAATCCAACATATGCTTTTAAATATATTTCCATATTATTCATATTGTGAAAAAATCAGAACCA
>JAJPUD010030939.1:402-12838 GCA_023553655.1 Myrmecobius fasciatus | reverse complement strand
AAAGTTTATGCATAGGCCTGTGTTTTCTCATTCTCGGGCCCTGACATCTCCCCATACTGTATATTATAAGAGGCAGAACAACAGGGTCGGTGGAAGGTCTGTCTTAGGCTATATGGCTTGTGTTTCCTGAACACGTTGCCTTAAAGATTGGCAGGGCCCCTGTCTTAGGCTATGGGAGTTGCCTCCGAGAATCCTTTGGGAGTGGACCCACACTAATCCCGTCATTGGGCAACCAGGCAGCATGTGGCATGGCCCCTGTCTTAGGCTATGTGGGTTGCCTCCAAACCCTCCAGACCTCGGGCTCCCACTAATCCCGTCACTGGGTGATCCCTGCAGCCATTGGCAGATTATCCGTGTCAGGGCCATACTAATCCCGTCATTGACCAATCCACAGCTTATGGCCCTTTTAACAACACCTCTTATACCAGGGAGTCTGAAGCTCTTGATCTAACCGAGTAAAATCAAGGGGCTCGAGTGTAACAGCAGGCAATTGTTCCATGGAGTCAGATGTCTGAAGTCGTTGATAGAAGACCTGAGCGTTCTTCTGGAAGGCAGAATCTGGATGCTTGATGTGCTCCAAACGGTGTGTCCTGCTCCATTTATGACTACCCAGGTGTGGTTAAGTAGCTGATACGGAGAGGATCCAAGGACAATGGCTGGAACAATAAACAGGCAGAGAAGAGTCTCGGTGGGAAGGGTCTTCATCTCTTTTTCCTGCAAGTAAGCACAATTAAAAGATCTTCTCAGGGAGATCCCTGGGTGGATTATAAAGTTTAACCAGTCTTTCAGGGAGCCATCTAGCGTTTTGTTCCTGTGAGTCATAGACACAGGCATGACCTTTTCCCCATATGAGCACTGGGTCAGGCCCGTGCCATTATTGCCTTCCTCATCTGTCCAAGTGAGGAGCTGTGTGCTATGTAGGGTGTTTTTTGATTGCCCTATGCCGCTCAAATGGGTCATGGACTGTTGTACAGGCCAGTTCAAGGGCCAGGCGTTTTGCGAGATGACAGTAGAGTCTGCTCCCGAGTCAAGGATACCTTCAAAAACCCTTCCCTGAATAGTGAGCTTAAGGGTGGGGCGCTCATTTGTGATTTTTTGTACCCAGTAAAGATCAGAGGAGCCAGGGTTAGAAGCCCCTCTTTTTGCTGCAACATATGGGAAGTCATTAAGCAAGGGGAGAGGGAGGGCCTGAGCCAGGCGGAGGCCTTGGCGGATATGTACAGGCCCAGAGGGGGCGGAGGCCAAAAGTTTTACTTCTCCGGTATAATCATTGTCTACCACAGAGGGGTGAACAAGGAGGCCCTTGATAGTGGATGAGGCACGCCCTAAAATCAGGAAATAGGTGGATGGTGGAGGAGGGCCATAGACTCCAGTGGGAATGATCTGAATGCCGTCCTCAGGTCTTAATATTGAGGAGGAGGCGGCACAAAGGTCCACTCCTGCGCTGCCTGCTGTGGCTCGGAGGAGGGAGGAGGTTGTGGGCTGGTCCCCGCGGCCCGAATGAATGGGATAGTCTGCGGGGCCCGGGGCTGGCCCCTCCAGCCGTTTCCCTGGTTCTGGGCTAGCGGTTGGCCATCAGCATTCGTGGTAGAGCGGCACTCATTGGCCCAATGTTTTCCCCTGCGACAGCGGGGACAGAGTGTTAAGGGTTGACTGGGCCGAGAGGGGGCCGTCGCTGGCGGGGGAGGGGCAACAGGGCATTGGCGAGCAAAGTGACCAGGCTGGCCGCAGCGAAAGCAAGTTCTGGGGATAGCGGGTTTATTGCCACCCTGGAGGGCAGCCCCCACGGCAAGGTGGACTGCCTGGGACATCCTATTGGAAATGGGATCAATGTCACGGCACATGCGCACCATGTCATCTAGGGACTTATCCCTAAATTGTCCACACAGGATCGCTCTGCAGGGGGCATTAGCATTCTCATAAGCAATACGTCTAACGAGGGGATCACTAGTAGCTTCGTGGCCTAGCGTTCTTTCTGCGGCTTCCAGCAAGCGGCTAATGTATTCAGAAAAATCCTCCTGATTGCCCTGAAAGATCTTATTCAGGGGGGCGAAAGGAGACCCAGTAGAGGGTAAGGCCCGCCAGGCAGCAAGGGCTGCATGGGCTGTCTGAGCAAGGAGGTCATCAGGAAATTGTTGCTGGCGACTCTCTGTCGCATACCGGCCTTGACCACTGTGTTTATCAGCGGTCCAGGTGGCTGTGCGATTGGATTTTAAATTGATAGAGGCCGCGGCTTGACAGCGATTGAAAAAATCCGCTTTCCATGTAAGGAATTGGCCTCGGGACAGGACTGCTTGAACAATGCGTACCCATTCAGATGGGAGGAGATACCCTCCCCTAGACATAGCCTCCAGGGCTGACAAAGTGAAAGGCGCATTGGGTCTGTAGGTTTTTACAGCCGCATTTAAATCTTTAAGAGCTTTAAAATGAACCTTTCCATATTGGCGGGCAGGGGGATCTGCAGGGGGGTTCTGGGGTGGGGCTCTGACGCCCTCATCCCCGCTCTCCTGACCATCGCTTTCCTTTTCGCTATCAATTTCACTGTCAGAGGGTAGAGGGGTCTTTTTGGGTGATGGGGGAGGCTGGGGTGCTTTATGGCTGCGAGTGATGACTGGAAAAGCCATAGAGAGGGGTTTGACATACTTGGGGGTCTCGGGCCGAGGTGCAGGGCACGGGCGGGAGTCGGACCCAGGGGGTGCGGAGTGCGGCAGAGCGAGAGCCTTATTAAGAGAGCTCTGCAAAGAGGAGAGGTCTGTGGAGAGTTGGACAAACTGTTGTTGGAGGTCTAGGACCTCTTTCAGTTCTCTGACTTGAGAGGCAAGCTGCTTTTTTGTCTCTAGAAGGGCGGGGAGCGCAGGGGTTGGTGCAAGGAGCGGGGGGCGCAGCACAGGCGCGGTTAAGGGAGGCCAGTCTGGGCTATTGTACTGAGCGGCCTCCTCCCCCAAATCTGCCTTATCCTTCGGGCTTAGAATGTGTATTGGTGGGGGGTCTATGCGAGGCTTCTGGGCCACTGGTTTAAAAAGGACTGGGTAATTTTGGGAGTCTTCAGTAGGAGGGTGAAAATCAGGAAGCGGGGGGTATAGAGATGGAAAATGAGGGGTGCCGGTGTCAGGGGGCATTTGGATAACCACTGACGGTGGCCGGGGAGGGAGGGGTTTTTCTGGGGTCATAGCAGTATCAGACAAATGAGAGGTTACAGAAGCGGCTCGAGACAAGGGTTTTAAACAACACTCTGCCACAGAAAGAAGCCTCTGATTTTGTGGATCTTCATTGGCGGCCTCAACGATGTCTCTGATAATGCCCCAGTAGGAAAAAACTGTTTCTGGGACAGAATGTGAGCCTTCCTTTTGTAATTTAGTATTAAGATCTTTCCCTACTTTCTGCCATTTTTGGGGGTGGATTTCTGGCCCATTCACCATGAACCACGGGCAGACTTTATCTATGAATAGGAAAAAATTAACCAGATCTTTTCCTTTTACCCTTATTCCTCTCTCCCTGAAAGAGCATTTAAGATCCTTAATAAAAAGAAGTTCCTTAGAGAGTTTATGGCCCATTCTCGAAATGCGGTGGATGAATCAACTTACCAAAGCAGGAGTCCAGCTGGACGACACAATTCCAGGGGTTCACGAACGCAGGGGTCCACCGGGTCGGGGGACCAATCCAGGGGTCAAAGACCAATCCAACGGATCCGTGGGGTCCACAAAAACCAATCCAACGGATCTCGGGGTCCACGAGGGACCAATCCGACAAATGCAAATGCGGGGGTCCACAAAGGACCAATCCCGTCCACCGGGTCAAGGTTCCGTTCCTCGAGCCCCACGTTGGGCGCCACTTGTCCCGTCCACCGGGACTTTAGTAATTCGTGGGGGCGAGGAGGACCCGACCTGAAGGGAGAGAATAGGCGAGAGAGAGGAAGGAGACTACATGGCAGATGGAATAGTCTCGTTTATTGAAACAAAAGAGCTAGGGTTAAATAGGCCAATGCCGTTAGGGATGAGGAGTTGCAGGAATGTGGAGGTGGTCAGGCTGCCCCGATTGCAGATGGGGTTTAGGTAATTAGCGGAGAATGCAAGGACACGGGGGTTGGGCAGCAGGGAGTGGAAGGCACGGATATGGTCCAGCAGTCTCAAGGTGCAGTTAATCACTCGATCTAAAGTTTATGCATAGGCCTGTGTTTTCTCATTCTCGGGCCCTGACATGTGAGACAATTGTTCTTATTTTTTGTTTGTTTTGTTTTGTTTTGTCAAACACAGTAAGTTTTTTTTTTCCATTTCCTTCTCCAGGTTATTTTTCAGGGGATAAAAGTGAGACAAGCTGGATTAAGTAATTATCTGGTGTCACGGGCTCTAATGAGTGTTTGAGATGAGATTTGAGCTCATGAAGATGAATCTCCCTGCCTATAAATCGAGTACACTATTCATTATGCCATCTAGCCATGCCCAAAAGTCCTTTATAATCTGCCAATTATTTAAAGACATCATCTCATAAGGATCTCATAATAACCATATAAGACAAATATAATAAAGATTAACATCCCCATTTTAACCATTAGAATTCAGAAGCTCTAAAAGATTAAGCATCTTCCTTTTAATCACACAACTAGCATCATCACTGCCAGAAATTCAATTCATATACATATATGCATACACAGAGTATGTGAGAAAGCTGAGAAAACTTTGTGTGTGTATGTGTGTATGAATGTGTATATTTTTATATATGTATGCATATACATATACATATGTATATATAGCTCTTTTGAACAAATGAATGCTGATCTGAAAGAGGGAGAGACAAATTAAAGGAATACAATTGATATCAGCTGAAGAAGGTGATTAAAAAAATTTATAAATCCTGCTGAGAGACAAAGGAGATAGCATGGAAAGAATATTGAGCAGGTACCTTCTAGTGCTCATGGGCAATGTTTCCTGTTATATAGGTCCCTGAAGATATGAATAAAGTTGATTTGAACTAATTGAGAGAGCCAATACATTCCCTGATGTTGGGAATAAAGCTATATCAAATGCATATATAATAAACTATTCAAATCCCTCTAGATCCCTAGGGCCTTAGTTATATTTGAGTAATAGCACTAATATAAAGTTCCTGGCAATTTAACTTCTGGAATACTTCAAATGAGCCAAGACAATATCATGTGAGATATTATCTTCATCTAATCCCATGGTGCTTTGGGCAAGTACACTGAATAGAGTAAAGGATTCATAATTGGAAAAACATTAGTTTGATTTTTTCCTCTGATACATTCCAACTCTGTGACTCTATTTGTTATATAAACTCTGAATCATTATACTACTTGCAATAATAATACTAATAGTTCTTATTTTTTAATTGTTTTCAGTCATATTCAACATGACACTGGATTTCTCAACAAAGATACTGGTTTGCCATTTTCTTCTCCATCTTACAGATGGGAAAACTGAGGTCAATAGAGGTAAGTGACTTTCTTAAAATCATATAGCATGTACGAATCTGAAAACAAATTTGAATTCCAGAAGATGAATATTACTGACTCTAGGCTTAGCCCTATGTACCTGCCCTTAATAATACCAGCAGTAGTAATAATAATAATTATAGCTAATATAGCCACTTTTTGTTTAGCACTTAAGTTTTGCAAGCGGTTTTGTTAATAGGGTCTCATTTTATCTTCACAATAACACTGAAATATATATGCAATTATAATTCCTATTTTTGCACAAATGAAACAGTTAGAAGTTCAATGATTTAGTTTCATATGATGAGGGTTTAATGCCAGAATTGATCTCAGATCTTCCTTATTCCAATTTGAACACATCATACTGAAATGCTAATCTGCATTATTTTTTTTCATAACCATAGAACTGTACACTCATGCTAAATGTGAATATTTAATCTAATACAACATCTCTAATTTTTTCATGGGAAAAAAGAGGAGCAGGAACATGAAGTTACTTTAATGAAATTATAAAGATATTAACTATTAGAAATGGGAAAACAAATGAAAGTTAAGGACTTGAACATAAGCCCTTTCACACCAGATTCATGGAATCACGGATCTCAAAGGAAACTTTAAACTCAAAATGAGTTTCCTTATTTTATAGGTGAGCTAGCTAAAGCCTGGGAAAGTTAAGTTACTTTTCCAAGTTTTCACAGGTAGCATGTAGCACAGATGAGATTTGACTGAAATTCTTTAACTCCCAAACCTATGCTTTTTAAATTGGATCACAGTGATAGGACAAGTCTAGGTAAGTCTATGTAAGACTTGGACTCTGTGGTTACAGGACCTAATAATTCAGGATCACATCCATATCTAATTTAACCAACACACTAGAAATGAAATTACAATTGACATTAATGAAGAAAGAAAGTAGATTCATCTCAGGTTCTTAATATACTCTCAATTATAGTGGGAGAAACCCAAAGGAGGAAAATGCATTTATTAGGCTGTGTTCTTTTCTAAGCAGTGTTTCCCTTCAATGTCAATCATATTTCTTGATTATAGGAAGGTTGCCAAAATGTGGAGTGACATTTATAGTTGTATGCATGGATAAAATGAAAACCAGGTCTGAAATATATTCTAGTTATCCCAGAAGTAGGGGGGAAGAGAGAGAAAAATTCACCTGGGAGAGATCTGACTGCTGTAAAAAATATGTTCTGAAACTCTATCATATCCATGATGGAATTAACAAAGATGATTTATGGAGCACAAGAGAGACAAAATACATGAAATAGAAATGTATGAGCAGGTGGAGAGCAGAACTGAATAGAAAATGAGAAAACATTGATCAGGAACATGTCTTGTGATAGGCAGGTCAAAGAGCCCTAATATTTCCTTCAACAAAACTTCAGTAAAAGATCCATTATTGGGAATAAATTTGGAAAGACTGATGGAATGGAGGCCACATGGAGTGCAGGATAAATAATCTCTAGAACACATTTCTTGGTCATGGTAAAATACCTTTATCTCCTTGTTTCTTTCTCTGTCTTTCTCTCTCTGAGTCTGTATGTCTCAGTATATGTTTCTCTTCTTTCCCTCATCTCTTCACATGCACACACACAAACACATACACACATACCACACCACACCATAAAGCCATCCTGAATTCTTGCTATAATTTGCTACCTCACCAATTACGTCTTTCTGTTCTTCTAGGATTATATTCTGCTTTGCCCTTTTCTCCCAATTTGGGTCTACTATGATCCTGCACCCAATCCCCTTCTTTTTTTATAAATCCCTGACCTTAGCCTTTACAGGAAAATGAAGCAAAACAGAAGCTAATTTGGCCTAGAATGTTGGCACACACATATATCTGTATTTCTATCAGTCTGTTTGTTTCTCTGTCTCTTTTTTCTGTTTCTCTTTCTAATTGCTTGTCTCTGTTTCTGTCTCTCTCCGTGTATGTGTGTGTGTGCATGTTTCTCTGTGTCTGTTTGTCTCTGTTTCTTTGTCTGTCTCTCTCTTTCTCAAAGACACTGAAATGGGCAGACACAAGATTAAACTGATGTTAAAAAGAAATGGAATTTGGGACTAGAATAAGGAAAACTTGAGTTCAAATTCAGCTTCAGAAATTTTCTAGCTGTGTCGTGTTTGGTAAGTCACTTTTCCTCAGTTTCTTCATGTTAATTGGGCATAATTACAGAATCTACTTCCCCAAGTTGTGAGATCAAATGAAGATAGTACTTGTAAAGTGTTTAGTAGAGTATCATTGTTAACTATTATTGATATAAAGCAATTCTATCTATGGATATCTATGGATATCTATATAAAGCAAAATCTATCTATGGATGATCATTGGTAAATATTCTGTGATTTATTGTCTTAGTCAATTTGCCTGAGGCACTGAGAAGATAAGTGCTATGTTTTGCAGTGGGTATAATGTGGCACTTGCAGCCAAGTCATTCTGATTCCAAGACCATTTTTCTATTCTCTATTTTATAGTGTTGCTCAACCTTGAACATCATAGGAACTTAATGTATGCTTATGGATTTGAATTCAATTGAGCATCTATATTACATGTTTCTAGAAGGTAGGGAGTGGCTAATTCAAAGATATAGATAATGGAATGGAATGAAACAATCTAAATTGAGTAGGAATAATTAATCTGCTTTTTCTTTTCTATTTAGCAATAATTTATTTTTACTACTTAATACCTCAGCAGTTGTAGGGAAAGCAACATAGTGCCACATAAATAACGAACCATTCCAAAAAAGTAAAATTTTATTATATCCAATATTCAATGAAATGCCCTTATTTGGAATATATTAATATTTTAATATTTATTGTATACCACAAATTGTTAGATAGATTTAAAAAACATAAAAATGTGCTTCTGCCCCACCTTCCTCTCATACACATCTAAATGGAGACATCCTTAAAGATTATTGTTATTCAGAATTCTCTAGGGTTCTAGGATTTAAAATGCAACTTGCTTTAACATTTATGCTTATCATTTCTCGGGTGGAATAATTCCATTATTTTCTTCTGGTTGATTATTGAAATTGTTTACAATTCCATTCCTTTTTACAATTAAACTATTTCAAATGTAATGAGTAAATACAATTCTGTTAATAATAATTTATGTCCTAATGAAAGAATTATTTAATGACAGTTTAGTTAATTTATAAATGTTTTTGGACTTCAAAACTGCCATCATCAAAAATGAGTTAGGAAGTAGGAGAGAAGCTAAAAAGTGTTGTGGATAATTAAAATGTCATACAGTAAAATAAATAAATAAAAATCTCATAAATGAAATCAATCATTTTATCTTGATTTTAAATTCAAATACAAAAGAAAAAACAACAACAACAACAACAACAACAACAACAACAACAACAACAACAACAAAACAACCAATACTTTCCTTTATATGAATCCATGTCAAGTTGTGGGTGTATATTTCTTTGAATACTTTTCATTTGTTTTATTATTTTAGGATATTGAAATTTCTTTTCTTCTATTTAAGTTATTAATGTTATTACCATGGACAAAGTATTTGTCAACAAACTTCATTGAATTTCACTACATGTGAGCAGACTGAAATTATGATTTGCATCATAATTTGCATCATTGCAAAATCATGATTTGCATCATTTTCTGAGATTACAAATTGCATGGCAAAAAGGAACAGAGGTATAAATTTCATGAAACAAAAAGACATCATCAGGGAAACATAGAACAAGCACAAAACATGTGTTGGCTGTGAAACAAAAGTGATGGATACTTTGGTGTTCTCTTGTTTCCAAACAATATCAATGAAATGTCCAAACTTCTCTCATTCATTCAGATAATCCTTTATTTTATATTTTTTTGCTTTTATTATGATTATGTTAACTTCTTTATATTATATCTTTCTAACATTTTTGATATAAAATGAAATTAGATTGATATAAATCTAATTTCACCATAATGAATGATTTTTGGTTAAGTTGGTTTTATACAGACACATATACCTATATCATTGAATTTATAATCCATTTCACTTTCAAAGCTACTTTGTAAAAAAATTTTGTTTTTTTAATGAATAAATGATTCTTGCAGTGAATCACAATGCAGCAATATACATTCCCCCCCCACATACATCAATATTGATAGATAGATAGATAGACAAAGAGAGAAATAGAGAATGCTTTGATCTGTATTCAGACACAATCAGTTCCTTATCTGGAGATGGATAGGATTTTTCATAATAGGTCCTTCAGAGTACTTGTGGATGATTTTATTACTGAGAATAACGAAGTCATTTACAGCAGATCATTCAGGAAAATTCCCGTCACTTTGTGTAAAGTATATTTCACTTTGTTCACAGAGAATATCCTGACAATCATTTTCCAGATAATCATAATATTCCATCATGGAAACTTGCTTCGAATTTTTTTTAAACAAATGCATCCTCTCCATTTATTCTCTCTTCTTTCACCTTGTTCTCCCTCATAAGTGTTTTGCTATTGACTCTTCCCTCCCAATATGCTCTCTCTTTAATAATTTTCACCCCTTCCCAAATCCTATTCCACTCCTGTTTTCCTGTAGGGTAAGACAGATTTCTATACTCCTGTTGAATATTTATGTTATTTCTTATTTGAGCTAATTCTGATGAGAGTAAGGATCACTCACTAACTTCTGAACCCCATCTTCCCTTCTACTGTAAAAGTTTTTTTTTTTCTTGTCTCTTTTTTGATGGCAGATAATTTGCACCATTCCACTTTTCCCTTTCTAGTTCTCCTAGTAAAGTCCTCTCTCAACCCTTAATATCATCATTTTAAAAATAAAGATATTATCTCTTCATATTCAACTTATGTCCATGCCTTCTATTTATATATACTACTCCTTGCAGCCATAATAATGCAAAGATTCTAATGAGTTACAAGTATCCTTCCATGTAAAAATGTAAACAGATACACCTTATTAAGTCTCTTATGATATCATTTTCCTGATTGCCTCCTTATGCTTTTTCAGAGTTCTGTATTTGAAAATCAAATTTTCCATTCAGCGCTGGTCTTTTCATCACAAATGCTTGAAAATCCTCTGTATCATTGAAACTTTTCCTGTGAATCAGTTTTGCTGGGTAGGTGATTCTTGGTTGCAGTCCTGGTAGCTCCATTGCTTTATCATATTTCAAGCCCTCCAGTCCTTTAATGTAGAAGCTGCCAGATCCTGTGTTATCCTGATTGTGGCTCCACTATACTTGAATTGTTTCTTTCTTGCAATATTTTCTTCTTGACCAGGGATTTCCAGAATTTAGCTGTTATCATTACAGGGAGGTTTTATTTTGGGATCTCTTTCAAGAGGTGATCAGTAGATTCTTTCAATTTCTATTTTACCCTATGGTTCTAAAATATTAGGATCGTTTTTTCTTGATAATTTCTTGAAATATGATGTCCCGCCCATGTTTGGATCAAGATTTTCATGTTGACCAATAATTTTGAAATTATCTTTCCTGGATCTCTTTTCAGGTCAATTGCTTGTCCAATGAGATAATTCATATTTTTTTCTATTTTTTTAAATTTTGTTTTGCTTTATTATATCTTGATTTCTCAAAGTCATTAGTGTCCATTTACTCAATTCCACTTTTAAAGAATTATTTTCCTCTCTCAGCTTTTATGCCTCCTTCTTCAATTGGCCAATTTTGCTCTTTTAAAGTCATTCTTCTCCTCATCAACTTTTTGTACTTCCTTTTATAGCTCTCTCATTTCTTTCTATAATTATTCCTCCATCTCTCTTACTTGATTTTCAAACTTCCTTTTGAGCTCTTCCATGGTCAATTCTTATTTTTCTTGGAGGTTTTGGTTGTAGGAGCTTTGACTTTGGGATCATCTACTAAGTGTGTGTTTTGATACTCCTTGTCATCATAATAATTTTCAATGGTGAAACACTTTTTTTTTGTTTTCTGCTTATTTTCCTAGCCTATTACTCAGCTTTTAACTTTTTGTTAAAGTTGAGTTCCATTTCTAAGATGAAGGGTACACTGTCCTAAGCCTCAGGTGCACTGAGGGTCTCACTCTCTTTTCTGGTGACCTTACAGTTTTTCTTTTGTATCTCTGGTCTGAGAGGTCTGGAAATCACCAGTATTGCCACTGATTTATACGTTGGGTCTCTCAGGGGCTGGTGCTGCATCTAGAGCTGTGCCAAACCACTCTTCACTGGGATAACATGCTGGATTCCCTCTTTGTTGTCCCAGATTTTTTCCTGTTGATCTTCGAAGTTACCTTAAATTGGAAAATGTTCTATTTTATCTTTTTCAGTGTTCTTATGTCTAAAATTGGTTTAGAAATATTATTTAAAAGAATTTGGAACTATTTGGGGAAGAGTTTGGGCAAGTTCCTCCCTTTATTCTACCATCTTGACTCTCCTCTAGAGAAAATATATTCTTTTTTTTTATTTGCATAACATATGTGTGGGTAATTCTTCAACATTAACCCTTACATAGCTTTCTGTTACAATTTTCCCCCAACTCCCCACCCCTCCCCTAGATGGCAGGATATCCACTACATGTTAATTATGTTAAAATATTGGCAAATCAAATATATGTATACATATTTCCAAACATATCATTGTTATACAAGAAAAATCTTATCTACAGGAAAGTCATATCAGATAAAGGAAACACAATGTAAGAAAACATCAATCAAGGAGAATGAGAATGGTATGTTGTGGTCCACATTTCACATCCCTCTCTCTGGGTGTATATGGTTTTCTTTTTCTTTTTTTTTTTTTCTGGACAATATATCTTTATTACATTTGTATTCTGCTCCATATCCCCATGCCATCTTTGGCCACCACTCATATTTTAAACACTCAGGAACACAAAGATCACTAATTAATATTGGAATGTTGTAATAGATACTTTCATATGAAGATGAAAATCTGTAGAATCAATGTTTAGTCAATGATTTGAGCATTCTTTTTTTTTGACCTTTGCAAAAAACCTTTTTTTTCCCAAGCTTT